>JACCIY010001679.1:7500-55000 GCA_025506505.1 Flaveria sonorensis | reverse complement strand
CCTTTTTGGCTTTTTGTAATAGGAAAGTCAGTGAGCTATGGCATGTCATAGTCACTAGTTAAAAGGCAATCTTCCTTTTGACTTTAGTCTGATCTTGTTGTCTAGATTAGTCACTTCCAACTGTCTTTTTGCATATTGATGGTTGTAGGATGTAGTATAAGTAGTCTCCGGTTCTTGTATTCAATGATATACTTGTACAACACTTGTAATAGAACTAGAGAAGCAATATACAACTTCCTTGAAAATTTTATCTTGTGTTCTTGTTCTTGTTTTTACTTGTGTTTGTCTTGTATCTTCAGTAAAAATTCACAGTTCTCTATTTGAATTGTTAAGTGAACTTAAGATCCACCTAAGTGTGTTAACTAAGTGCAAGCTTAAGTACCCTTTAACGGTCCTGTATATATATACATACATATACGTTTATGTATATGTATATATAGATATACATACATATACATATATGTATATGTAGTATATATATACATATACATATATGTTTATATAACATATATATACATATACATATATATATATATACATATGTATATATATACATATGTATATATACATATTGTATATATATATATATACATTCATATGTATATATGTATATATATACATATATATACACCTATATATATATATATATATACACACACATATGTATATATATACATATATATATATAGGCTCTTGATTGTAAGATCTCACCATCTTCAAATCCTCTTAGTTACACACATCACTTAACTCTTCAAATGACAGCTATCTCCAAAGCTGATATGGAAACTAAAACTATGACAAAGTCCCCACTGATCACTCCTGATGTAACACCCAACCTCTCACACCACTAATATTGTCCGCTTTGCCCATGAGGAGCTCATGGATTTGCTTTTGGTTGCCTAGGTGAGAACTTCCCAGGGAGGTCACCCATCCCTGGATGGCTACCACCTGAGCACGCTTAACTGTGGAGTTCTCCCCTCATCCACAGCCAATACGCCCAAAACGCGTTGGTGATATTAAGACCAGACATTCCTTATGAACCAGGATCTCTCCTGACCAGGGCCAATGTGGGATATATTAGGGTGTCACAATCACCCCCCCCCTTTGGACTCATCGTCCTTGATGAACCCGAAGTTACCATCCTCGGTGAGGTATGTCTAACATCCCGAATGCATAGGAGTGGCTCTGATACCATTCTGTAACACCCGGCTCTCACACCACCATATTGTCTGCTTTTGCCCACGAGAGCTCACGGATTTGCTTTTGGTTGCCTAGGTGAAAACTTCCCAGGGAGGTCACCCATTCCTGGATTGGTACCACCTGAGCACGCTTAACTGTGGAGTTCTCCTCTCATCCACAGCCAATGCGCTCAAAACGCGTTGGTGATATTAAAGACCAGACATTCCTTATGAACCAGAAATCTCTCCTGACCACGGCTAATGTGGGATATATGTAGGGTGTCACAATCATCTGTCACACCCTCAAAATCCACGTACGGGGTTTTACCGCGAGGCGTGTGACATACCAGGATCTCAGTCATTAGTTACTCCAGAACGACTCTATATGCACAAACATTCAAAATCAGAGTTTAACTTTAAAATATGCGGAAGCGTTTAAATAACAAGAAAGACCAAAGTAAAACAATATAACGTAAAATGCTCAAACACACGCGCCCAAAGTAATACCAACAAATACTTAAATGTTTAATAACCAAACCAAAACATGTTTCAATCATGCTGACAACTCAATGATGTTGACCCGTGCACGTGCTCCTAGACAATGGTAACCTCAACCTGAGAATAGCATACTAAAAGAGTCAACACAATGGTTCGTGAGTTCTAGAGTTTGCGTTAATCATAAATCAGTAATAGTTGCAAAATATAAGAAGTGTATTGAAATAGCTAGTCTATGTTCATCAGTAATAATCATAGTGATTTCGCGATTGAAGCTGACTTTGTTACATTTGTTGCCACCTACCACGACATACCAGGTCGTGACAATGTTCGTTAGGACAAAATTGCACCCGTTTGACCTCGAGTCGCACACTGAGACGCTCGTCAGACCCAGTAGTACTACCCAAGATTTCCTGCTAATCATCATTATTAACAATTCGAAGTGTGAGGACTTTCATGGTATTCAGCACTATATCATACTATACACAACTCATATAAAGTAAGCATTTGTAAAACCAGTATGCTATCTCCCCCAAAAGAGAGTATGTAAAAGAGTGGGGCGTGAACTCACCTGGTGTGCACAAGCAATAACCTAAGAGCTAACTTGTAAAGAGAGTGGAAAGACAACCTTCAGAGTCACCTAGAACACGCAAGTACATAAGTACGTGTACACAGAATCATAATGAAACCTAAGTGCTCTATAAACCAAAGAACTCAAGGTTTTGGAAAACAAGACACATGGACCCAGTTGACCTGTTTGACCCGTTGGTGAATTATTGTGAAATTCCATTCAATCAAATATAACAGTTTCATCACACATGATTATCATACAAGTTGTTCACGTATGCCACTTCATTAACCACATGTACTACCTTGATCATCATACAACTAGATTATCATACAATCATGTGAATCTCAAATAATCATCATGTTTTTAACATAATTATACCATAGCTAATGCATCATACACAGAATCAAATCATGCACAACATGCCATGTGAAGCCACTCACGACTTCACACCCCAAACCCTGCCAATCCTACAAGTAGGAGCCTCAGATTCGCACGCGTGTATAACAATCATCATCACACTAATCAACAGAATTCATACCAACCAAGATATTCCACCTGATCAACTACAAACTAAACAATAGTCCTATCATAACCCTATGACTCATCATCATGTATACCCACAAAGACCAAATCTTTCAATTGACCAACTAAGCATTCATACAACCCAAAAATACCTTCTATCTACCACCTTAGAATTCATTCATGAACATACTAGCATGATCCTAACGTCACAACATGCCCAAATCACCATATTCAAGATTTTGTACAATTAAAGTTTCCTTTTTGGGAAAGTGCATCCCAAAATCTATCTACACCCAATACATTCATGATTCCATTAACAATCCAATTCTAACTCAATTTATCATCTAGGCATGTTCTACACATCACATTCATCATGATTCATCAACATTCTAACATCAAAAGTTTCCACTTTTGGTAACCTATGAACTACAACATTCATTCTTAGGTTTCTATCATTCATATCATCAATCTAACATCCATACACCATCACAAACACTTTAACAACACCAATCCATCATCAAATCATCATATTCATACAAATGAAGTTACTATTATTAGTAAGCTTTCATACAACCCAAACAATACATTCTACCACTGTAAGGTGCTATCGCAATCGGAGCGACTCCTGGAATCAACTCAATTTGAAATTCAACTTGACGATGAGGCGGTAATCCAGGCAGGTCTTCCGGAAACACCTTGGGAAACTCGCGAACTACGGGGATATCCTCTATCTTCTTTTCATCAGTCTATTTATCTGTGGTGAGTGCCAATATGGCCAGTCGACCCTTTCTTTCGTCAACTCTCGTGCCTTCATGAACGAGATGATGCCTATCACCGCACCACTCATATCACCTCTGACCGTAAGGACTTCTTCGCCAATGGGAATCCGTATGATCTTCTCGTGGCATATGACTTCTGCTTGTTTACTGGAAAGCCAATCCATGCCTACTACTACATCAAAACTTCCTAGTGTAATAGGCATGAGATCTATGGTGAATGTAGGACCAACAAGCTTTATCTTGCAGTCTCTAAGAATATGCGTTACGTGAATATGTGTACCGTCAGCTAACTCTACGGTGTATTTAGATTCTAAGGCTGAGGGCATATCACTTAAAGACTACAAAACTTAGTGGACACGAATCTTCTATCGGCTCCGGTATCGAAATACGGTAGCAAAACGACTATTAACTGAAAATTTACTAGTTACAGTTGTAGGGTCGTTTAGAGCCTCACCTGAGCCAATGACGAAGGCTCTTCCTTTGGCTCCATTGTTGCTATTGCCTCCATTGTTGTTGCCATTACCGTTGTTTGTTGTTGTCGCTGTTATTGTTGTTGCTGTTGCCATTGTTGTTGTTTCCATTACCATTCGTCCTGAGCTAGGGACAGTTGCGTCTGTAATGGCCTTCTATTCCGCATTCAAAACAACCTTTGGGAGTTTCCTAGGACTGTTGTGGCTTTTTCATCAGCTCACCACGGTAGTCTTTGGCTGCATGACCAATCTTCCCACAACGTTGGTACTTGAAATTGTCACATCGACCCACATGGTGGTAGTTACACCGGTTGCACTTCGGCTGTCTTCCGCCATACCCACCGGGTCCTTGATTTGAGGGAGTCGCCTGGTTGAAGCATCGATTATTATCGAACCTCCGTTGCTGTTGCTGATTTTGCTGCTATTGTTGAGGTTGAAATTGGCTGCTTGATGGCGATCCCTTGTTGCCTGAACCATCCCACTTGCATTTATGGTCGGGCACGCTTGCCACCGCGCCCCGCTTGGGTAATCGTCCTTGCTCGACTGCTTGATCAGTCAGCCTGTGGGCTAACCGGATGGCTTGTTGTATGGTAGTAGGGTTAGAGGCAGTTACCATACTTTGAATTTCGGGCACCAATCCCCATATATAATGCTCAACCCTCTTGTGCATTTCATTCACCATCCCCGGGCATAAAGTGGCTAATTCGTGAGATCGAGTAGTACAAGCCTCAATCTCAAAACCTTGCATCTTGAGTTGCCAAAACTCAATCTCCAGCTTCTGCACCTCATTGCGGGGGCAGTATTCTTCAGTCATGATTTCCTTGAATTCATCCCAAGACAGTTCGTTGGCTATAGCTTGACCCAGCATTTGAACCTAAGCGTTCCACCAGGAAAGTGTTGCGCCTTCCAATGTCCCGGTGGCATACTTCACCTGATCAGCAGGCAGGCAGTTGCATTTTGCGAAGACAGACTCTATCTTCTCAAACCACCTTACAAGCCCCACAGCCCCTTCCGTCCCACTATAGGTATGGGGTTTACAGTCCATGAAGGACTTGTAGGTACATGGTGGTGGTCCTGTTTTGACAACCCAAACATTAGTCAGATATCCTAGACAAATAACTAGGATAATGAGTTTAACCTCTTGTTATCATTTACCTGCTGGTGTCCCGGTTGGCAGCAGCCACTGCCGCCTGAACATGTTCGTTGATTAAAGCAGCCATTCCATAGGCGTCATGTTTATGGCTCCGGCACCACGGCCTCCGCGCCACGTCCACGACCACGCCCACGTCCTCTTCCGCGTGCGTCCATTTTTCACTTTACAATTCACAAATACAATAATGAGTAACATCCAACACATTAATCTCATCGAAGTGCAGTAAACAATAAGAAATAATGGATTCACCACAACCACAACATTTATAACAAAAATAATAACCAAAGATAAATAAATTGCAAATGAGTCACAAAGTATTCCATCAATGTCAAAATTTAAGTTTGACAGTTGTGTGGGAAACAACCCTTCCCACATAGGTTTCAAAGAAAAGAAACACTACAAAGTCTAAGTTATGCAATGAGGAAGTCAATCCACTAAATCTGACCCATCGCTGTCGTCATCCGTTTCCTCTGGTTCCTCCTCCTCTGGGGCTTCCTCGGGGTCCTCCTCCTCGGGGTCTTTGGTAGGTGCAGGAGCTATAGCAATCTGGAGTGCTGCCAGTTGTGCCTCTAGAGCAGCAAACCTATTATTAGCCATCACCTCTCGCTGCTCTAGTGCATTCACGTGTCCCGTAAGCGCTCCCACGCCGTCAGCCATCGCATAACCCCATTAAGGGTTTTCCCATGTTGCTCCTCGAGCGTATCCACTTGTTGTCGCAGTTCTCGCACCTGGTGTCTTAGGGTAAAATTCTCACTAGTGAGTATCCTGACATGTTGCTGCTCGGTGTCTAGTGCAGCAACTAGTGCAGCAAAGGCTTGCTCTTGAGGAATATCCAGGGTAGGGAGTGTGAGAGAAGGGGTAGCTCTCGACGACCTCGTTCGTGGTCGGGTAGAGGCTATCAGTGGTACTCGCTCCCGATATATCATATGCCGTATGCAGGTAGGATAGTAATCCCAATCTTGCGGAGGATCACGTTTAGGTATCGCGAAAGGTTGATCCCAATCAACCTCTACAGATGGATACTGATGTCGTGGCCAGTCCGATCCACTGTCCGGTACGGGTGAGTAAGGAGGTGACAGATCTCGCGGGTCTCTTACCCAAGTCACGCGACGACGATGCCATGCTGCGAAGTACGTGATGTGTATCCCAATGAGTATACAGTAAGGAGGTAAATGACAAGCAACAAACAACTGTATAGTTATAGTCTAGTATGTGTGTATGCAACCTAGTTTCCCTATAACCAATGGCTCTGATACCAATCTGTCACACCCTCAAAATCCACGTGCGGGGTTTTACCGCGCGAGTGACATACCAGGATCTCAGTCATTAGTTACTCAGAACGACTCTATATGCACAACATTCAAATCAGAGTCTAACTTTAAATATGCGGAAGCGTTTAAATAACCAGAAAGACTAAAGTAAAACAATAAATGTAAATGCGTAAACCACGCGCCCAAAGTAATACCAACAAATACTTAAATGTTTAATAACCAAACCAAACAAGTTTCAATCATGCTGACAACTCAATGATGCTGACCCGTGCACGTGCTCCTAGGCAATGGTAACCTCAACCTGAGAATAGCATACTAAAAGAGTCAACACAATGGTTGGTGAGTTCTAGAGTTTGCATTAATCATAAATCAGTAATAGTTGCAAAATTTAAGAAGTGTATTGAAATAGATAGCTAGTCTATGTTCATCAGTAATAATCATAGTGATTTCGCGATTGAAGCTGACTGTGTTACGTTTGTTGCCCTCCTGCCATGACATACCAGGTCGTGACAATGTTCATTAGGACAAAATTGCACCGTTTGACCTCAAGTCGCACAGGTGGGGCTCGTCAGACCCAGTAGTACTACCAAAGATTTCCCGCTATAATCATTATTAACAATCCGAAAGTGTGAGGACTTTCATGGTATTCAGTACTATATCATACTATACACAACTCCTATAAAGTAAGCGTCTGTAAAACCAGTAAGCTATCTCCCCCAAAAAAGAGTATGTAAAAGAGTGGGACATGAACTCACCTGGTGTGCACAAGCAATAACCTAAGAGCTTAACTTGGAAAGAGAGTGGAAAGACAACCTTCAGAGGTCACCTAGAACACGCAAGTACATAAGTACGTGTACACAGAATCATAATGAAACCCTAAGTGCTCTATAAACCAAAGAACTCAAGGTTTTGGAAAAACAAGACACATTGACCCAGTTGACCCGTTTGACCCGTTGGTGACATTATTGGTGAAATTCCATTCAATCAAATATAACAGTTCATCACACATGATTATTATACAAGTTGTTCACGTATGCCACTTCATTAACCACATGTACTACCTTGATCATCATACAACTAGATTATCATACAAGTCATGCGAATCTCAAGTAACCATCATGTTTAACATAATTATACCATAGCTAATGCATCATACACAGAATCAAATCATGCACAACATGCCATGTGAAGCCACTCACGACTTCACACCCCAAACCCTGCCAATCCTACTAAGTAGGAGCCTCAGATTCGCACGCGTGTATAACAATCATCATCACACTAATCAACAGAATTCATACCAACCAAGATATTCCACCATGATCAACTACAAACTAAACAATAGTCCTATCATAACCCATATGACTCATCATCATGTATACCCACAAAAAGACCAAATCTTTCAATTGACCAACTAAGCATTCATACAACCCAAAAAATACATTCTACCACCTTAGAATTCATTCATGAACATACTAGCATGATCCTAACATCACAAACATGCCCAAATCACCATATTCAAGATTTCGTACAATTAAAGTTTCCCTTTTGGGAAAGTGCATCCCAAAATATATCTAACACCCAATACATTCATGATTCCATTAACAATATACCAATTCTAACTCAAATTATCATCTAGGCATGTTCTACACATCACATTCATCATGATTCATCAACATTCAACATCAAAAGTTTCCACTTTTGGTAACCTATGAACTACAACATTCATTCTTAGGTTTCTATCATTCATATCATCAATCTAACATCCATATACCATCACAAACACTTTAACAACACCAATCCATCATCAAATCATCATATTCATACAAATAAAGTTACTATTATTAGTAACCTATGAACAACGCATCAAAATCAAAGCTTTCTTGCATAATCAACGTAAACTAGCATCAATATAACCTAACTAACATCATAACATCATCAAACAACAAAGAATCGACAATCAATTGCAGATTTTGAACTATTCGGCCACAATGAAAAACCATGAAAAACTTGTAAAAATCTAACCTTTAAACGTGTAATGGACAAGATTTGATGTTTCTAACGTGTTGAAATCCTTGTTATCGACCAAAACTGTGACAAAATTGCTTGTTCTAGGGCTGAATTCGAATGGTGTGTGTGTGTTTGAGGATTGGGATTTTTGTTTTATTTAATTTATCCATATTACCATTTAAACCCATGTAATTTACATTTTATAAAAATTAAGATTTTAAACTCTTTTTAAAAAGGTTTTTAACTTAAATAATAGGCATATCAACTAACAATAACAATTATATGTTTTATCTTTACTAAATACAAAACATACGGATTAAATACACACGTTTCCACATTACGTGATAAAATTCATAAATAATATTTTAAATCCCGTAAAACATAAAACACCACTTAATAATCACATAGAATTATTGTTAACATTATAATTATTATTAAGTCACCAACGTTCAACGACAATGACTGTTGCTCACGACACGGTATGCAAGACCTAACGAAACTAATGGAGTTGGAACTGGAAATGAAAATTACCGGATGTCACTCTTGAGGATTTTGACACTTGGTGTCAAAGAATGGAAGGCTTTATCAAGTCTCAAGATTCCAGGATGTGGGAGTCTGTTGTCAATGGACCTCATGTACCATGCACCTCTTCAGCTGCTGCTGGTGGTGGCATGATACCAAAGGAGAGGGCTGACTTTTCTGATGAAGACTGGAAAAGAATTGACATTGATCAGAAAACCATGACAACCCTCCAAACTGCTCTTCCAAACTCCATCTACAGAGGTTTCAAGAAGTGCAAGACTGCTAAACAGCTATGGGATGCACTGAAACTGATGTATGGGGGTTCAAATGAAGCCAAGGAGAACAAGAAGAATCTCCTGAAGCAGCAGTTTGAAAACTTCACCTTCAAGATAGGTGAGACCATGACTCAACAATACTTCAAGTATGTTGAGATTGTGGATACTCTGGCTGATGTTGGGGTAACTATTGAGAACAGGGATATTGTAAGGAAGTTCATGTCCTCTCTTCCCAGACAATGGACACACTACTGTGTGGTCATTAAGAGGACTGAAAACCTCAAGACCCTTACTCTCACTGAGTTGTATGGGATACTCAGTGGATACCAGATGGAGATGAACATGCAAAATTCATCTGGTAACTCCAACACTCACCAGAGTTCAGCCCTTCATGTGGTTGAAAGGGATAGCAGAGAACCACAGCATCATCTCATCTGCTACCCTGAAACTCACAAAAGGGTCCTTTCATCACCTTCCCAGAGACACCCAGAGAGAGCTACATCCAAGGAAGTCCCTTCCAAGAGACAAGTTCTTCTCAAGCTTTTGTCTCCACTGATGAAAGTTCAGGCAACTTTCTTTTCACTCTTGAAGACCTGGACTGTATCCATCCAGATGATCTGGAGTACATGGAGATAGTCCAGCAAATGGCTCTTCTCACTCACAGAGCCCAGAAGTTCTACAAGAGGACTGGGAGAAGGTTTCCTAGCAATGCTGCCAGTGGCAAGTTTGGGCTGGACAAGAGCAAAGTCAAGTGTTACAACTGTAACCAGATGGGACACTTTGCTAGAGAATGCAAGGCACCTAAGTCAAATGGTGGCCAAGCTTCATCCAGGCCAAACTACACTGAAGGAGGGCACCAGAATGAGAAGCCAAGACAGCAAGCTGCAGTTGCTGTTGAAGAAGGAGGCTTTGACTGGAGCTTTCAAGCTGAAGATGCATCTCCAAACCAAGCACTCATGGCTGATCATGATGAAGCCAAGGTACTTGAACATCTTTGCTCTCCTGAATGTATTGCTAAAGTAAATAGATACAGGTCCTACAACTTGGAAATGAGATCTGATATTGAGTCTTTAAATATTTTAAAAGCTGATTTTAAAAGAGCTGAAAATGACTATAAACTTAAGATAGAAGATCTAGAGAAAACAGTTTCAACTCTTAAACATGAGCAAACAACTACAGGACTCAAATTAAGGATCTCATTACCAAGTTGACTGAATGCCAGGCTGAGCTTGTGATCAGCAAAGCCAGGGCAAAAAAATGTGTTCTTGAAGAAGAGACCTTCAAGAACATGATATCCTCATCTCTGCATGCAAAAGTGTGTTATCAGAATAAGCAGGGACTGGGATCTAGTGAGATAGCTCCTCCACACACTCTACTATCAGTCAGATCTCCTAGGTGTGGAACTGGTCAAGATGAGCTGCCATCCATAGACCCCAGTGATGAAGAGGATGAAGAGGAGAAGGTGAGGGATGACTCTGAGGTGAGTGAAGAGAGTCAATCCAAAAAGGGTCACCATGCTCCTAAGGAGGAAAAAGAAGCTGGTTTGAGCAAAACCAAGAAAAAGAACTTGATCAGAAGAGCAAAGAGAAGATCCAAAAAGCTCAAGAGATCAAGACCACCTTTGATCCCAAACAGAAACAAGTATTTATCTCTGCAGGGTTCAAGGTGATGAAAGCTGAAGATCCTGTCAAGAATTCTAGTACCAAGAGTTCTACTTCAGCTTCAACTCACTCCAGCAACAACAAGAAGACTGATCAGCTGTGTGTCACTACTGCACAGCCTGAACCATCCATTTCAAAGAGCAAGCTTCACCCTAAGAAGCCTGCTGCATCATCTGAAAAGGTGGAGAAAGAAAGGAAAGTGTTCAAGCTCAGTCTTCTTTGGGAAAGAAGACTCTCAGAAGGAAAGATTTGATTGTGTTATGTGTGGTAGTACTTCACATCTGGCTAAGGATTGTCAATACAATCCAAGAGTACTATCCACATGATCAAGAAGAAAACTTCTGAGAAGAAGAAGAAACAAACAGCTTCGGAAGGAAAATCTGTTTCCTTCGAAGCTCCAAAATGAAGAAGAAGGCAAATAAAAGTTGCCTTCGAAGGAAAGTTGGTCTCGAAGAAAGGAATGCTTCCGAAGCACTGAAGCTTGCTGCAGTGAAGGCAAGATCTTCCGAAGGTCCGTCACCAAATCTTCCGAAGTTACCAAAACTTCCGAAGCTTTGAAGGTCAAGCCCAATCTTCCAAAGGTGGTGTGGAAGATGAAGGAAGACCATGTGGCTGAAAGCTCCTCTTCAGCAACAGCAAATGATCCTCAAAGCCTGAACATAGGATCACTTACTGTTTCATTGCCTTCATCTGAATTTATAAGCCCAAGACCAATGAGGCTTGGGTTTCCAAATGTAATCATCTCTTTTGTGTAGGGACAGCCAAAGGCAAACAGAAAAGTGTGGATCATTGATAGTGGCTGCTCCAGGCACATGACAAGCAATAAGTCCCTACTTCAAAACTTTGAAAGAATTGATGGAGGACCAGTTGCTTTTGGAGGAGATGCAGGAGGTTACATCACTAGCAGGGGCATGGTCTCAAATGGTAAGCTCAGCATTAAGAAGGTAAATTTTTTCAAGGAGCTTGGATACAATCTTTTGAGTGTGTCCCAATTTTGTGACCAAAAACATCACATGCTCTTTACTGAGCATGAGTGCATTGTTCTCAAGCCCGGGGTTGACATTCCTCAAGAGCATATTTTGCTCAGAGCCCCCAGGAAAGGGAACATGTACAAGATGGACTTGCAGGAAACATCTCCCTCTGGAGAGATTTCTTGCTTTCTATCTAAAGCAAATAGTGATGAGTCTTTCCTTGGCATAAAAGAATGTGCCATGTAAACTTTAAGAACATGAATAAACTGATTAAGAATGATTTGGTAACTGGAATGCCAAAGAAAGAGTTTACAAGTGATGACCACTGTGTTGCATGCCTGAAGGGGAAGCAACACAAAGTGTCTCACAAGCCAAAGGAAATAAACTCTATCACTACTCCCCTACACTTGTTACATATGGATCTATTTGGCCCTACTAGTGTAATGAGTTTAGGAAGGACCTCATACTGTTTGGTGATCACAGATGATTTCACAATATTCACTTGGGTGTTTTTCCTTAGAAATAAGGATGAAACTCCTAAAATCTTAAAGAATTTCATTCTGAAAATTAAGAATCAATCTGATCACAAGGTCAAAATCATAAGATGTGATCAAGTAACCGAATTCAAAAACCAAATCCTTGATACATTTTGTAATGAAAAGGGTATTTCAAGACAATACAGTGCTCCCAGGACTCCTCAGCAAAATGGTGTTGCTGAGAGGAGAAACAGGACACTTATTGAAGCTGCAAGAACCATGTTGTCTGACTCTAGCAGAGGCTGTCAACACAGCCTGCTATGTGCAGAACAGAGTTTTGGTAGTTAAGACACATGGTAAGACTCCTTATGAACTGTACACAAAAGGAGACCATTCATTGGTTTTCTCAGAACATTTGGATGTCCTTGCACCATCTTGAATACCAAAGATCAAATAGCCAAGTTTGCTGAGAAATCAGATGATGGACACTTTGTTGGGTACTCTTCTCAAGCTAAGGCTTATAGAGTATACAATCTCAGAACTAGAATCATTGAGGAGTCAGCCAATGTGACTTTCAATGAACACACACCCTGTGTAAAAGGTTCTGGTCCGGATTGGCTGTTTGATCTTGACTTAGTTACCAACTGTTTTAACAAATCTTGTGAGAATGTTTCAGGATCTACAGATAACAGGTCAACAGAAGATCCTGATCCAAGAATTGAGCTGAGAAGACCAAACAAGAAGACTACTTCAGCTCCAGTGGTGACTAACCCTGCAATTGAAGCTCCCATCAGCACTAGCATGACAAATACTGCTGATTCAAATGAATTGCCTTCAAATTCCAGCTCAGAGGCTCAGAATTCAGGAGAAGGAACTTCAAATGCAGGAGGAACTGGAGGTGGTGACAGTGATCAAGAATTTCTTGATGCTGATAACCACTCCATTGAAGACAACATGAATGATGTCACACACTCATTGGATCAAGTTTCTCTTGATAAGTGTGCTGATGTGGTGGGAGACACCTCATTGCCAGATCAGAATTTCTCAAATTTAGATCTGTCTAACCAACTTGCTGTGATCCCTCAACTTCGGATCCACAAGTCACATCCCACCACAAACATCATTGAAATGTTGACTCAGGGGTAAGAACAAGAGGACAAACTCATGACAGCCATGTTTGTCTACATTCTTGTTTCTTATCCCAGATAGAGCCGAAGAAAGTTGATGAGGCTTTGAAGGATGGAAGCTGGATTGAAGCTATGCAAGATGAGCTGCTTCAAATCAGAAGACAGAAGGTTTGGAACTTATGCCCTCTTCCTCAAGGGAAAAGTGTCATAGGAACCAAATGGGTATTCAGGAAACAAGAAGGATGATAGAGGGATCATCATCAAGAACAAGGCTAGACTGGTTGTCCAAGGATACACTCAAGAAGAAGGGATTGATTACACTGATGTCTTTGCTCCAGTTGCAAGACTTGAAGCTGTAAGAATATTTCTGGCTTATGCTGCATCCAAGGATTTCAAGGTCTACCAGCTTGATGTGAAGTGTGCCTTTCTCTATGGGGTGATTGATGAAGAAGTTTATATTAAACAACCACCTGGCTTTGCAGACCCAGATCATCCTGATTATGTCTGCAAGCTTGATAAAGCCCTTTATGGACTGCATCAAGCTCCAAGAAAGTGGTATGAGACACTATCAACATACCTCTGTCAACATGGATACAAAAGAGGTACTATTGATGGGACTCTCTTCATCAAAGAAACAGGAATGACACATTGCTAGTTCAGATATATGTAGATGACATCATCTTTGGTTCAACTAATCCAAAGCTCTGCAAAGACTTTGAGATGCTGATGAAGAATAGATTTGAAATGAGTGCCATGGGGGAACTCAATTTCTTTCTAGGAATTCAAGTGAAGCAGGTTGAAGATGGCATCTTCATCAGTCAGTCAAAGTATGTACAGGACATACTTACAAGATTCAAGATGACTGACTGTAAGGTTGCAAAGACACCCATAGCCAGAAACCACTCCCTTGGTCCTGATCTTGAGGGGGAGTGTGTTGATGAACATCTCTACAGGGCTATGATTGGGTCACTTATGTATCTTACTGCTAGCAGGCCTGATATCATGTTTGCCACATGCATATGTGCAAGATATCAAGCCAACCCCAAGATGTCACACCTAATCACTGTCAAAAGGATTCTTAGATATCTCAAAGGTGCTCCAAATCTAGGCCTTTGGTATCCAAAGAATTCAGACTTTAATCTGTATGCTTATACAGATAGTGATTATGGTGGCTGCAACATGACTGCAAAGTCCACATCTGGGGGTGTCAGTTCCTGGGTGGAAGGATAGTCTCTTGGCAATGCAAGAAGCAATCCTGTGTGTCTGCATCAACTGCTGAAGCTGAATACATTGCTGCTGCCAGCTGCTGTGCTCAAGTGCTTTGGATTCAGAATCAGATGCTAGACTATGGGTTCAATTTCAAAGAGACTCCCATCCACATAGACAACAACAGTGCCATCTCTATTACAGAGAATCCTGTGCAGCACTCAAGGACCAACACATCAATATCAGGTATCATCTGATTAGAGATAATTTTGAAAAGGGTTTGATAAAACTAATCAAAGTTAACACAAATGAACAATATGCTGATTTGTTCACAAAAGCTTTTGATGAACAAAGATTTAAGTATCTTGTATCAGCTATTGGGATGATTAACTTTGAATAGATTTTTCTTAATAACTTAATCAATTTTATTTCCTAAAACTGTGTGTCCTAGGTTGTCTATTAGATCACTTCATAAGCCCAGTTCTCTTTGGAAGAAAAACAAACTTTTAAAATGATATCTCTTAGAATGATGAAAATTTACCTTCGGAAGAAGCAAAAGTTGCCTTCGGAAGAAATTTATGTCTTTAAATCGTTTAAACAGCTTATCTGAGATTTACCTTCGGAAGAAATTCTTGAAGTATCTTCCGAAGCTTAAATTTTGGTATAAGTACTTAAATGCATTTTAGAAACAAATTTCTTCCGAAAGCAATTTAGTCTCGGAAGACTCATTTATTTCTTCCGAAGCCAAAATTTTCAAAACTCTTTGAAATATCTTCCGAAGCAAAATTGCCTTCGAAAGCTTTGATTGCAAAGCTTCCGAAACCAAAATTGCCTTCGGAAGCTTTTACTACTTCCAAGAAAACTAACTTTTTGGGCGCCTTTTTCAGAAGTAGGACCCACTTGCGGATTTCAAAGTTTATCTTTTTGTCATAACTTTGTCTCAAATCCAGAGTATATCTTTCCAAACGGTTCTATTTCATCTCTCTACTCTCATTGTTCCTTACCCTAAAATTACTCCCAATTTCAACTTCTTCTTCTTTCCTTCACTACAAAGCTTCTTCAAATGGCCAATCTTGATCGTCGTAACGACCCGGATTTCACCATGCACCTACACAGGCAACATAATCAAGTTGCCCTGTTAAACTCTGAGAAGGATCCAAGCTTCTCAGACGTTTGCAGGTATCTTTCTTTGTCTCACTACTTCACCTCCCTTACAATCGATCCTCCTCTCTATGAGGATCAGTTACTTGAGTTCTGGTGGACTTGTCAAGAGGTTACCATGGACGGGGAGAAGGTACTGTCTGCCACAGTGCAGGGGAGGACGGTTTTCATCACTCCAGCCATTATAAACACCCATTTGCAGCTGGATGATGAAGCAGGTGAGCTGTCCTTTACAAAAGCTGTTGTCAACCAATCCTTTAAGCAGATGGGATATGAAGGTGACTTTTCAGTCAAGACCTTCAGGAAGGGGACGGTCTCATTCCAATGGAAATACCTCCTCCATGTCGTCATCCACAGCTTATCCAACAAACATGGAGGATGGGACCAGATTCCAGAAGACCTCTCCTTCATTGTTCATGGGATGGTTCAAGGGGTCAAATTCAGGTACTCTTAGTTTGTATTTACAAATTTACTAGCAAATTTGGATTCCTTAGAATATTACATGCTCCCCCGGTATGTTCAACACATTCTCAACTGTGAATTGGGACCACAGTTGAGGGCAACAGGTAATGTTCTTAAACTTGCACACATGAGGCCCAGCATTTTCAAGATATTGAAAAAGCCAACTGTTGGGTTCTCAGAGGTAGAAACAGCCCTTGTCCCCAAATATGTTTGAGCTCATTGCTCAGGGTGACATCCTAGCTGCACCATCTAGTGATGAACCAACACCCTCTACCTCTCACCACCATCAAGGCCAACAATTACCTCACCTACACTAGAAAATCCAAACGAACCCCTGCACTTGCTATTGAGCATGTGCAGGCCCCCATATCACAACCCACACAGGAGGAAGTGGACACTCGAGCTCCCACTTCCCTGAGGAGCAAACCACTCCCATTCTTCAAAAGATCAGTGCTGAGGTTCCTCATGCTCAGCCTGATGAGCTCACAACTCCACAAACAGCCTTAAGCCATCACTCTGAGTCTCAACACTCTAGTGATCAACCTTCAGGGGAAAGCTACCATCCCCAGCCTCTTGATCTTAACCAACCCATTCCCAGCTTTGACTTCTATTCTGATGAAGATTTGGGTTTCAGTGAGTACCATGACTCCTCCTCTCTACCCACACTCAAGGGGAGATGAGTACTCCTGCTTCACCCATGTCTAGCCCACATCAGACACCCCAAACTGAGGTGGATCTTCCTGTGATTGTCCAGGAGACCCATGTGGAAGAGGCTCTCACTGTTGCCAGTGATTACATCTTTAAGACCTCAACCACGGCAACCCAGCCTCTTGACATTGTCATGGGGCAGGGGAAATCCAGCAGGCAAGAACCCCATGCTGGTGGTGAGGGAGTGGACCTCGGTTCACCTCCTTCATCCCCCAATGATTCTTCAACTAAAGATGAGGGGAGTCTGAAACTCAGGGTGCACCAACTCGAAGACATCTGCACCCAACTGGTTTCAAAGATAGCTCACCTTGAATCACAGGTGACTATCTTGCAAAGGAGGGTCCATGACCAGCAACTTGAGATCACCGATCTCAAGGGCCAGTTAGCTGAGAGACCCATAGGACAAACTCATCCAGGTCCACAAGAACCTGTGGATGTTATGGATCACTTCCCCAGCTCACCTATGCATGAGGGTGATGCTACCAAAAAAGGGGAGGAAGTTCTGACAGCCACAGAACCTAGGAGTTCTTCCTTGAGTATGGATATACAGGACTCACCATCCTATCTTACAGTTGTCCATGCTCAGCAACCTCCTCAAGACAGAAATCTCGACTTGCAAATTCACCATCTATTTGAGGAAGGAATACCAAGAGCAATGTCTGCCCCTTCTGAGAACCCAATCAGGGTTGGGGGTATGACAGTGATAGGAAAGCTCTTGTACTCTCTAGAGCTCAGGGTCAACTAGAAATCTTAAACATTTCAAACCTGAGTTTCTATGAGGGTATAAATCTGGTAGATCTGGCACTTGTCAACCCAAGCAATAACAGACAAGCTGTCAGACTAGCCAATCAAATTCAAGATGGGTGCTGGCAGAATTCAAAAGGAGAACAGCATCATATAGACAGAGGCTAGCAGTTGAAGCCTTTGGTCAACTGGATATTGAGGTAGACCCCAAGATTAGCTTCGAAGAGAAAGCCTTGACAGAAGGCCCAAAGGCTGAGACTCTGAACCTTGAGACAAGATCTCCTCCAGCACCTCATACCCTCAGTGAGGCACCAGCTGGTGATGGTGCTTCACAACCTCTCTCTGGCCAGAGCTTGACTGCTGAATCAAGCAATGAAGGCCAAAGCTCTCCTCAGGCTGAGTCATCAAGATCTGCAATTGACAAAGGCAAAAGAAGATGACTCCTAAAGAGATTGAAGAAGAAAAGAGAGAGAGGAAGAGGAAGCTGAGGGGAGAGAGTTCAAGTGGTTCCCCAGGATTCATGCAAGCTGCAATTCTGGCTGCCCTGTACCAAACACTCAAGAAGATGAATTAAGGGCAGCCAGGCTCAACTATCTGGGGACCAGGAACTTCAACATAGATGAACTCATCTCTCTCCCCTTAGAGGAGTTAAATGAACTGGCGACATTGAATTGTCAAAGGAAGGAAGGAAGCAGAGGATGCAGCCTTGACCCTCAAACACAAGGAAGAAATAAGGAGAAAAAGGCTTTACAAGAACATTCCTGTCCTCTCCCCAGTTCAAGAAAGTCCTGAGTCAGAGACTGTGGCTGCTGAACAACCTCAGGTAGTTGATGAAGAAGAAAGATTAAAAATGATCAACTACCTGAGTGCCACAGGTCTCTATCAGGCACCTGCACTCCTTCCCTTGCCTTATGATTATATATTATTTGAATACAATAAGCAGCTGGAAGAGCAAGCCAAAAAGAAAGGCAAGCTGCAAGGAAGAGGCAAAGGGAAGAAGCTGCAAAATCAAGAGCCATCATCCAGAAAAGTCAAAAAAGTCTGCAGATAGGCAGAGGATGATGAGCTTCTTGAAGCTGTATGGGTTCTCCGGAAGGAGGCTTGGTCCCATGTCTCTATCCACAATGGATGAGCACATAAGGGTGATCAAGCAGAAGATAAAAAGGAAGAGCTTGTGGACCTTCATTCATCATCAAGTCAAGCTCAACCTGAAGTTGAGGTAAAGGTTGAACCTACAGAGATAACACCACCTGCACCTGAAGCTGCACAACCGCCAACTTCATCTTCTAACCCATAGCAGGGTCTCCTCCCTCTCCTTCTGAAACTGGGAGAGAGGAGATCCCAACTGAGAGGGAATCCACTAAGGAACTTGGTACTGAAGACCAACCCTCTCAGTTAAAATCATCAGGGAGGAGAAAAAATGGCCAGAAGAAGATCATCAACTAAGAAGAAAAGAAGAAAGGCATCCACCTCCCAACCTCAGGATAAGTTAGAATATCCTGAGGAAGTGCATGAAGAGGACTCTCAACCAACTCCTATCATAGTAGAGCCCCTCTCTGTTGGAAGACAAATTATGTCCTGGACATTTGCTGAAGATCCAGACAGATGGTATGTCACTAGAGATCAGGGTGAACAACATGTCTACTTCACAAGTGACATGCTTGAACTCCCTCTGCATGATCTCTATAACATGAGAAGGTACTTCATGAGTCTGAAGAATCTAGATCTGCTGATGAAGAAAGGAATTCTGAAGATCCTCATATGGACTATCCCAGTCTGAAGAACCTCTCTGTTTGGTAGCATCAGCCTAGGGGAGTTTGTAGGAACCTCTGAAGTTAAGAGGCTGATGCAACCAAAGGATACCAAAACAACCAAGTCTTCCAACATGCACTTTGGAACAAAGAAGAACCAGCTTCGGAAGGTTTACACACTCAAGAAAATGCTAAGTGTAAAATCTTCCGAAGCCAAAGTTCAAAGAAACTGCCGCGAAGCTTTACACTTAACTTAGAAAATACTCTAAGTGTAAAGTCTTCCGAAGCCAAAGACTCAACTCTTTCGAAGCTCTCAAGACAAAGTCTTCTAAAGCTCTCAAGACAAAGTCTTCCGAAGTTGTTTAAAGACAAGACTGATTTTCTTCTGAAGAGAGAGAAAATATACC
This sequence comes from Flaveria sonorensis, assembly GCA_025506505.1. Lineage (NCBI taxonomy): Eukaryota > Viridiplantae > Streptophyta > Magnoliopsida > Asterales > Asteraceae > Flaveria > Flaveria sonorensis. The sequence continues at coordinate 35,083 of JACCIY010001679.1, read as the reverse complement.
TTTTCTATCAACTTTATCATAAAGCAACTTACTGTCCGCTGCATGCTCTGGTGGTTCACCAACTATCATCAGTTGGTGAAACTTCCATGCTTTATGATAAAGTAGATAAGGTCTTTGTCTGTAAGTTTCTGTTTTTGTTCCTTTTTGGCTTTTTGTAATAGGAAAGTCAGTGAGCTATGGCATGTCATAGTCACTAGTTAAAAGGCAATCTGCCTTTTGACTTTAGGCTAATCTTGTTGTCTAGATTAGTCACTTCCAACTGTCTTTTTGCATATTGACGGTTGTAGGATGTAGTATAAGTAGTCTCCGGTTCTTGTATTCAATGATATACTTGTACAATACTTGTAATAGAACTAGAGAAGCAATATACAACTTTCTTGAAATTTTATCCTGTGTTCTTGTTCTTGTTTTTACTTGTGTTTGTCTTGTATCTTCAGTAAAAGTTCACAGTTCCCTATTTGAATTGTTAAGTGAACTTAAGATCCTCCTAAATGTGTAACTAAGTGCAAGCTTAAGTACCCTTTAATGGTCCTGCTATATATACATACATATACATATATGTATATGTATATATACATACATCTACATATAGTATATGTATGTATAGATAACATATGTATAATATATACACAAGGTATATATACATATGTATATATACATATGATATATACCATATGTATTATATACATATATATAGATATATATACACACACAATATATAATATATAGGTGGTATATATTATACACACACACCTATAATATATATATATATATAGTAATATATATATATATATATATTATATATATAGATATATATATATATATATATTAATATATATATATTATAATATATATATTATGTGTGTGTGTGTGTTGTGTATAATAGTTGTGTATATTATAATATATGTGTTATATATATATATGTGTATATATATGTGTATAATATACATATGTATATAGGTATATATCTATATACTTATTATATATGTATTATATATTATACATATGTATATATGTATCTATATATATACTTATGTATATATGTAATATTATATATACAGATACATATATACATATATATATATATATACATATGTATTATATAGATACATATATAATTTGTATATATATTTATATGTATATATATACATATAACATATATTTAATACAATATATATAACATACATATTATACATACATATATTATATATACATATACATCATACATATATATATATACATATAATATATATATATAACAATATATATAAATATATATATTACATATATATATATATACATATATATATATATATATATATATATATATATATATATAATATATATACATATATATATATACATATATATATATATATATATATATATATATATATATACACTTTGATGAGTCATTTCAACACTCACCACGTTTATCACATGCATATTCAACTTATGAAATGCCTTCTAACAACTACACAATAACATTTTATAACTTATTTATTCTAGTACTAATGAAGATCACACAAAGGAGGAAAAATTTTATGGTAACTAAAGTTCAACGCCTATTTTTGCAACAATGTAGTTTTATAACTCGATTTATGTTTGCACTCCCAACTTTGTATTTCTTTTACATAACTTTTAAATTCAGTTTGATGTTGTTTGTTTTTTTGTTTCTAAGTTCAACTACCATTACAACGTGTAGGGTAATTCTAATAGTAATAATGACATTTAAAAACTAATCATCTACAACTTTGATTGGCTCACGTGTCCAATTATTTTGTTGTATTTTTTTATTTTTTGCCGAATTTTATACATGCTATATATAATTCTTTCTGAATTTAAAACAAAATGATAGGGTGGTGCGCATATATAAAAGTCATATCAATTAACAAAGTTTTGTTGTTTATTTTTCTCTGGCTATTTTTTTTTCATTTTGTAACATTTAATTGTCATGTGTTTACGTTTCGAATCGGTCCAAAGAACACAAGTATACATGTTTAACTCATGACGCGTAGCCGTACCCGCGGGCAAAACGTGAGGCAACCTAGTTGCAAACATTTGGGTCAAATACACACATTTGGTAACAAGGCAAAAACCAATCGCTGAAAATCTCCCCACCTTTCTCTGTTCATGCTCAAATCCATTCTAACATCACACTTTTAATCCTAAATTTCAGTAAGCTTTTCCACTTCTCTCTTTTACTTTCGATCCAAAATTATTCATCAGTACCTGTAATTTGAACTCGTATCTCTTCACAAATCTCGTTAAAATTCATGTACCTTACAACAAATGGTGCCATATGAACCTCGTATCAAATCCCTCTTTACTTTTCCTCTTCTTGATTTGGAGGATTATCTCACATTGTTATTATATTATACCATGATTCTCTTTTATACTGGAAAATTTTTGAAATTAGATGTTATAATCATGTATCTAACATTCTAATTGGTCTATGGTTGAACTATGATGATGGATTACAATTCTAGGTCTTCTTTTCCTTTGTTCATGTGTTCAAGTGATCCACTTATTTATGTGTTTCAATTTGGATACTGGTATTGCAGTGGATTTTGAGGTGGATGATGATGTTAATGGTGAGGTGTTAGTTAATTCTGCTGATGTGGAAGGCAGCAGGACTATTGATGATGATGATGATGGTATGGTTGGATGTTCTATTGGAGGGATATTTCAGGAAGACCATGATATTAAAATCAATCAAGATGATGATTCTGAAAGAGGTATAGATCAGTTAGATTTGCCCCATTCAGTTGATTCCTCACTTATGGGGGAAGAACCGTATTTAGGGCAGGAGTTTGAATCAGAAGCTGAAGCACATGCATTTTACAATGCTTATGCTACACGTGTTGGGTTTGTGATCCGTGTTAGCAAGCTTTCTAGATCAAGGCGTGATGGAACTGCAATTGGGAGAGCTCTCGTGTGCAACAAAGAGGGGTTTAGGATGCCCGATAAGCGTGAAAAAGTTGTTAGACAGAGGGCGGAAACAAGGGTTGGTTGTAGAGCAATGATTTTGGTTAGAAAAGTAATCTCTGGAAAATGGGAAATTACCAAATTTGTCAAGGAGCATACTCACCCGTTGACACCTGGCAAAGGGCGTAGGGACTTGATTTATGACCAATATCCGGTTCGTTGAATTCTTACTTGATCTGCTTAGTTTCATCTTACAGTTCTTTCATCTTTCTGCTAAATAATGAACGTTACACAAATAAATATGTAAGTTCTATGTATAATGGGGTGTATAATCGTGCTGCCATATTCTAGTTTACACTATACATCAGCTTTAACCACTAGAGATTGGGTTGCTAGTTGGTATTGCATTCAAAGCCTGTTTATGCATAATAAGGAAATAGAAACGCTTAGATATAAATCATTATAATATTCCTCAAGTTGAAGTGTAGACATAAATCGTGCCTAATTTGCTAAACATAATATTTATCAAATAAGTTAAATTCGAATATAATCTTTGTAAATCAAAATAAGCTTAGATGGGCCCATGGATTAAACAATTAAAGCCTGGCTTAACAGTTCACACTGATTTCTTAACTCCATCTACAAACATGATCCGAATGAAACTGAAATGGAAGATATAAAAGTGAGACTCTGAGATATATTTATTTGAAGTTCAAATGATATAATGAAACAAATAATAAGCTAATTCTTAGAAACATTAAGACATTGACATTCAAAGATCATAATAAAACAACATCTGGTTAAAATTAACATCAGCATCATACAATCTGGAGGACATAGTCACAGTTTTTTCTTCTGTCTTGATTTTTAGCATATTAGTTGAAGAATATGTAGCTCCTAAGGCGAAGACTTGCTTGGTGTCAATTTTTGGTTAGCCTTTAATCACTTTTCATCTTGTGGACAGCTTCAAATATTATTTCTACAGAAGCATTATCAATTTTTTTTCCTATACGTTGAAGAGGAATAATCAAGATAATTAGATTAAAGATCATCATTGCATAAGTTTCATACTATCTATCTGACATGTGGGAATTATTTTGTATAAAACAAAGATGGTACTCCTTTTGAAACTGCATATTACCGGGTACCGGCATATCAGCAGCAGATTACATGCATATCAACAGTATTGTGCAGCAACCTGGATCCAGTTCTATGTTGCCATTTGGTAATTATATTAGTTGACGCTAGCTAGAGTTGGTTAGGTGCCTTAGCTATTGTCTAGGGATGCTAAACAGATCATGTTCAGGGTTTGACGGGTTGAACCCGATTCGTTGGTTAACAGGAAGACGGCCCAAAAAATTTTATGTTTTTCATAGGCAATTACAACTTTACAACCAAAAATACAAATGTGTATAAAATAATAATGTTTAAACTAGAAAACTTGTTTCTCTCTTACTTATTAATTTTGGCACGACCAGTTTGAGTCATGACATAAAACACATTTTTTAAGACAATTTTAAAATAAAAGAGTTATATGGGTCAACCCACAAATCTTTGAACTCTCCAGGTTGACCTGAACCCAATCTGCTTAGTCAAATGGGTATTGGCTTCAACCCAAACCCTTTCAGGCTAAGATCTCACCTACGAATTTCATATTAGGTTTGTGTTGTGTTTCATGTTATGTTAGAAATTGATGACCCTCATATCTTTATGCATATATGCTGTACTTTTGTGTTCATATGAGTTGATAAGGATTAAATATGATTAGATGATTCTTCTCTCTTATTTTTTTTGTTTTCTTATTTCCAAACTCTAAACCGTTTTCAGAAACTTAGTAGGTTGGCAACGACATGTTTATCTCTGGGCATGATATTTAGAGAAAGTGGAGGTTTTGTAATGTCAATGATAACCTAAAACAGTTAGGAATAAACAGTTTTCAAATTAGATTATGACCGAATTCAGTTATGATTGCATGTTACTCATGTGTTTACACTTGTTTAATGCAGAACGAACATGATAAAATTCGGGAACTCTCACAACAACTGGCAATTGAGAAAAGAAGAAGCGCAACATACAAAAGGCACCTGGAAATGATATTTGAGCACATTGAAGAACACAATCAGTCTCTGTCAAAGAAGATTAAAGACATTGTACACAATGTGAAGGAAATGGAGTCCAAGGAGATGCAATCTCATAGATAAGTTTTTCTAATTGTAAGAAAAACAAATTAAAATATTAAGAAACTAGTATTATTTTTGGTGTTGCTTTTTTATTTGCAACTTTGCCCATAGGTACACATTTTCTTACAATTTTCTTTTTCAAGTTCTGTAAAGTTGTGAATGCTATAGATAATTCAAGGGTGTTTACAATGTTTTTTGGGTGCTTTTTGATGCCCCTGAAAATTTTAATGATAATTAACTTCGTTTTTAGCCTGAGTTTTGCTATCAATTAGATTTCCACCATGCTGATGGTGACTCCTAGACAAGAGAGGTTCTATGAGAGCAGGTCAAGTTATGGGTGGGTTGATGTTCGGACTATTCTTTGCCACTTATTGATGTGGAACATGATCATAAAAACTAATTATTACAACATGTAGATGTTTTGATATGAGCCATTTAAGAGCTTTTATAAGTTCAAAACCTTTTGACGAAAATAAATGAGGCCATGGGTGGATCATTCAGGGGATGAGTGTTTGTCTTTTAAGTCTAAGTCTGGTAACTGTAGCTGTTATGAGATATAACCATAACAATGGTTGTGTCTATTTGTATACGATTACATTCATGTAGCGTTGTCTGTTTTACATGTCTAGGGACTAGGATGGGACCAATTGTCTGGCCGTCTAGGAATGGTCTTGATGTACCTTAGTGTTCGGACCTATTACTTTGTAAGTCTGGACCCACTTCCAAACATATACTCTAGTTTTGACATTGTAGTACATGTAGATGTATGTCTTAGAATAGTACTCATGTTACAACATAATGTTGCTTTGGTGTCGGACTGACATTCCAATTTGAGCATCATCATCATCCTTCATTAGATTCAATAAATTCATGTCACACGATCATTTTACCATTCTCATACACCACACCACCATCATCCACAACCTCTAGGCGCCCAAGCAATCAAAAGGGGCAATGTAAAGCTGGCAATATAAGCCCCTCTAGATTGATTCACACCTTCAAACCATGTATAGGTGCTGTGTGAAATATAGGTGCAAACATCTCTTATGTACTTGACAAAGCTAGTCCCTTCTCTAATATCAACATTTTTAAGGATCTACATTGACTACGTCTAAAACTTTGTTACAAGACTCATGCAGGCGCAATAGTTCCATCACCATGAATGCTACATAATATTCTTTATAGTTCAACTACATGCAAATACTAAAAAAGAAAAATGTAATACTGAACACATGCCTATGTTAAAGCTTCAAATTAAATTAATTAAAACAACCTAAAATGGAGGTCTTTAAAGATGCATTTTGACCAAAATTTTACATAGTAACTAACCAACCAATCAACGAAACGTATCTACTCAATCCTTGGACCCATGATTGTTAACATCTGAACCATGTTCTTTTAGGCTCATTGAGCTTCTAGTTGTAAGATCACCACTTTGTGCCAAATGTCGTTCTTGTTGTTGCTGCTGCTGCTGATGTTGATGCAGTTGTTGCTGCTGCTGCAGTTGGTGAAGTTGGTGTTGCTGTTGCTTATGGGATTGAATCTGCAGTTGCTGAAATTGTTGTGCAGTTAACATTGTGTTCATGGCTTGATTTTGGGAGTAAAACTGTTGGTTTGATCCAAATGATGGAGGGAAGTTCATCATTGGTCCACTATTTGCAAGGTTCTGCCCGGTGACAGCTTTCAGATGCTGGATCTCCTCTTTTAGTGCATCATTTAAAGCTACATGCACCAATGGGATTAAACAATTAAGCATGGTTTGATACAAGAAAACAGTAATTTTTAATAACTGATGAAAACAGACAAATAAGCATGTTTCAATACGTAACAGAAATGGTATACATGACTTACTATCATCTTCAACATAAAATCGGACTTAGAGGTGGCAGTTTTGACCCATTTACTTATAAAAGGGTTCACTTGGGTTATGTTTTATCTCTAATGGGTCAAACCAGAAAAGTTGACTAAAGGTGGAACGGGTTCATATAAGTTGAATGTGAAAGTATATTTGTCTACCATACAGCCTCCTATTTTATTCAAAAAATAAGATTACTATTGTGATAATAATGATTTTATAATCATAATATTGAACAATAATCAATTAGGAATTAAAGTTAAACAGGAAAACTAGTAGAAATAATAATTCTTTTGATGAAAGTGGACAATTACTTTGGGACATACTAAAATAGTGGACTTAGAATGGATTGGAGCCTGGTGGGAGAATTTTTTTAGTAGTAACTTACTAACTAGTAAACAAACAAACCCAACACAATCCCACTTAGAGTAGGGTCTATGGGGTTGAGATGAGAACGGACCTTACCCCATCTTTTAGTAGTAACTTACTAACTAGTAAACAAACAAACCCAAGACAAATCCCACTTAGTGTAGGGTCTATGGGGTTGAGATGAAAACGGACCTTACCCCATCTCATAGGATAAAGATGCTGCCCCCAGAATGGGTTGAGCCTAGAGTGTAGTAATTTGAGACTACACTAAAAAAGATCTTTTTGACTTTTAGTACTTTATTTTCCTTTTAATAATAGTTGTTTGGGTACATCTAAGAATTTCTATTTATGAATTAACTTCACAAGAACCAGACAATATATTGGGTGACCTCTGAATCCATTATCCTTCACTACGAAAATATAATTTGCAAAAAATATTTTTTTTAATGAAAATCCACCTTTAAGTAAATCCAGATTGAACCATCCATCTCTAAGAACTCAAGTTGACCAATTTCCTCTAATTTCCCATTGTATTTTCTTCACTATTGTTAGCAGTTGTGCAAAACCCCTAAACTTGCTTAAGAATTCATTTTTAACCTTAAAAGAAAAGTGTCACCCTCCTTTGACTAAATTTACGTTTTCATTACTCAAGTTCAAATCTGTAGAAGACCACCACCTTCCACTATTGTTCCTTTGAACACTTTCATTACATGTTCACATTTATCCTTAACTACACCTCATTAAAATGTAGACCTTTTAAAGTACTTGGGACAGATATTGGCATATAAATAATTTGATAGTTCAAAGACCAAGTTAGATGTTTTTATGTAGCTCACTAAAAACAGAAGGTAAATGACCAGTGTATATATTTCTTAGGAGAGTAAGATATGTAATGGGCATTTTAAATATCCTTCCCACATACAAAAACACTATAACCACACAGTTATAATTTCTTGATCAATGAAATTGTAGTTAATGCTTTACTAATCAAAACTTAGCCCCTACTGAAGATGGTGAACCAGAAACCAGTTTTAAGGAAGTGTTAAAGGTAAAGCTAGGGGTTGAGTGATCTTCTACTGCTAGCATGCAGAAGCATAATTTAATCACTCAATATATACAATCATTGATAGGTCGCCTCTCATCCTGACAAGACAAATTATTAAAAAAGCGTCCTCCACATGTGGTTTAGGGTGATTAGTATGTGCTCACGACCCCAGTTAGTTTTTAGGGTTTCATATTGAACTCTATATAATGTAACCAAGCCTATCAATAATATTCAATCAATCTTTTACCCTCTCACATGGTATCAGAGCCACCCTAGGCTCTCTACCACCTCCGACGCACCACCACAAAAATACAAACCGTAGCAATCCACCGTGTTCAAACCCTAGACAGGGCGACGTGCCGTCGCCACCTCCCTGTCCATTCTCTTTGTTTTTTTAGTTCTCTTATTTCCTTTTTATATTTTTCGTTCTAAATAAAGATCTCTCGGTTCTAGATTCAAACCACTTATCCTAAATCTTTTTTCGCAGCAGTGTTACATTTCACCATCACCACCATCAAAACCAACGCCATCTGTTTAGCCAACAGCATAAAGTCGCTGCCGAACCATGCCTTCACATGCTGTGCCACATTCATACTCAGGCGCCACCTTTATCGGCGTGTGTAGGCCCGTCGGTCGTCGTTATCTTGCCGGTTTTTCATGTTTTGGTTGGACTTAAAGGATGATCAATCGGTGTTTGTTTCAACGAGTTTTTGGTTCTGCCTCAGTTCTATTTGCAGTTGCTCCGTTTTGTCTCTCCAGGTCTGCTATCTCATCTTCCAAGTTCTTTTTTCATTCTTTTGATCTTGCCAGATCAAGGTCCGCTATCACAGGAGATCAGAGCCTGACCAATCACCAGCCTGTGGTTTCACACACCGCCACACGACCATGATTTTCGGGTGTCTTTGTGTTTTTTTCTCTTTTTTTCCTTTGTTCTAGCCGGACCATAGTCCCTTGCCACCGAAGAACACCGCCTGGCCACGGTCATTGCTTTCTGTATGACACACCACCGCATGACCACAGTCGTTGGGTGCTTATTCGTTTCTTTTACCTTTCTTTTTCCTGTTTCCTTGGGATACAACTCATGTTGATAATCTAAGGATAACGAACCAAAACATCAGGACACCATGGACCAAACTCTAGTCAAGAAATCCTCATCTTCGTTTCTGGGATCCTACAGTTTTGTCACGTCGCCGCTTCTTTGTAGGACTATGGTCCTCAACCGCCCTTTTGCAACACTCTGAGGAATATGGATTATTATTTTGGCAAAATAAAAGCAGCCTGTGGATTTTCTTAAGAAAGGATTGTGGACATACAACTTAAGACCCGAGATGTAGACAATTTTTTTTATTGTTCTTTGTTTTATCTTTATTTTATTTCCAGACTCTCGTCTATACCGTTTTGACTACGATTATTATTAGGGTGATTACTATAAGCCCACAGACCCGGTTAGTTTTTAGGATTTCAATGTGAACTCTATACAATGTAACTAAACCTATCAATAATGTTCAATCATTCTTTTACCCTGTTACATTTATGTAACCACAATTATTTTTCTAATAAAACAACTAGGAAAAAAATCCTTCATTAGAAGACCCTCATCTTATTGTGCAGTTTCTGATCTACTACTCATCTAGCTATTTATTATGTCTTTTACATCACCTATTGACCTGCTTAAAAAAATTCAGCTTCGATTAATATTGAGACTTTCAGTCCATCTTTCTAAAACATAACTAACTAGAGTGTAAAATATGATTAAACAAACTACAAAAACAAACAAACAAACAAGCACACCCAGTAAAAATCCCACTCACATTAGGGTGTGTGAGGAGGGAGTGAGATGAAAGCAAACCTTACCCCTATCCTGATTGTATAAAAAGGTTGCTCCCCAAAAGACCTCTTAGAAACCCCTATATCTTCCCATAAATGATTTAAGTATTTAAATACACTTCAAGAAAAACCAACCCATTTCACCGGTCCCCTTTTCAACTAAACTTTTTCACTCGATTCGTTTGAGACTATATGTTGCCAATCTCGAAGATTCACAAGTAAATTGGTTGATATTGCCCCTAATAGTTTCACAAATTAAAACCATGAACTTTAAAAGCTCTCTTTTGTTAGTTTTGTGCTCACTTGAAACTTAATTTTTATACCATTAGCCCATTAGAACCACTCTGTACCAAAATGCTACAATAGAATTTGCATCCTCGTTACTTAAGTGCTAACAATTGAAATCTCAATATGTACATCACATAGAAGAACGTGAATAAACAACTCATCCAATTATTTAAAGCAAGTATACATCTTTAGGCAACAAGTATCTTGGGCCCAAATCCACATGTACAGAAAAAATTTTATTTTGACCCACTCGTTTTGATATGTTACCCACTTACCCAATTTACCCATTTTGCCACCTCCAACGTCCGACATCAAGGTTAATATAAAGCTACCAAAAAGAAAAAGATGCCTTTAGAGGAAGAATGTTTAGATTTTGGTAGCTCTTCTATCACAAAGCACATTACTAAGTTAAAGAACAGCTTTTAATTTTCTCACGTCACATTCACATAAAGGAGCTTAGTATCTCTAAGCCAATAATCATTACTAGGTCAGCTCACCACAAAACAATAAAGTAGGGGTGTTTTAGGGCCAATGTATATCGAAAAAACCTTACCATCTTGCAAGTGAACCTGCTGCTCCATGGTCTGTAAACGCAACCTCAATTCACTGTTTTCAGCTGTCATGCAACTCGTGTCCCTCTTTAAAGAAAGAAAATGAAAAAAAGAAAGATAATTTTGTCAAACACAAAAATATTATCAATTCAAATCAGTCATTTTGGATATAGTGCAACCAATTAAATAGCAGATGATCCCAGGGGTGAAAAGATGGGTGGATTGGGAACAGGTCAAAACAGGTATTTTAATACAGGTCGAAACTACCCACAAACAGTTTTCATTCATATGTTTGAATTTTAAGAAACAAAAAATATATGATTACAAAAATTGTATTATCACACCAATAATCTGAACTCTTTTTTAATAGATATTAAAAGGTGTGCAAGAAAATACATATGGGATGAGTTTCAACCCATTGACCAAATTGAAATTTAATAGCTAAATACTTTAGCCTAACTCATTTGACCCGTCACAAAAAAAGAACTATCCAAATAGTCTTGATGTATGTACAACGAACCTGCAAAAGGGTGAGCTGAGCAGACAATGAGGTTGCTTCTGTTTGCAGTGTCTGGACTTTCCGTTCAAGCTCTGCAATATATCTCATTTTTCTTTCCTTTGACCTTGCAGCTGACTGCCTATTGGCCAATATTCTATAAAACAAGTCAAAGGGAAAATCTTAGTATATATAACGTGAGACGGAACAAATATGTAATTATAGGTACCAGTTTTTTATGTGAATAAAACTAAATATGAGACTCACAAAATTAAAGGGGCTTTCATGTGATTCGGTTTGAGCAATGGATCCAGGCGGTGATACATCTTTTTGAAAATTGAGTGTAAATTTTTTTTAAAAAAGGTGTATCAACCTATAGGGTAACCCAATGCAACATGTTCTTACCCATTACCCAGCTTGCCCATTTGCTATCTCTACTTCCAACTATGTTACATGCCTTGCAGATTTTTGTTGTTAGAAAAAAATGATTTTGCAAATACAAATCAGTCTCCTTGAATGCTTAACGCTGAAAGGAAAGAGCTTGACTTTTGTTTGTTTACCTTTTCGCCCTCTTTGGGTCGACAAGAGCAAGCTCAGCAAGCTTGGCAGCAGACATGGCTTTCTTAGCATCAGAAGATGTTTCTTCACAACCTGAAGTGAGCATTTCAGGTTTAATTGTAGTAGACCCATCCATGGACTGACTATGCTGATGTCTAACTCTAGGCCTTTCGCTGGGGCTCGGGCCAAGGGTCTCAGGACCAGGTGTTAAAGCTGCTGAAACCTGAACCGGAGTTGAAGAGGACTCACCGGCAAATGTAGATGTTGCAGATGATGAATTGAACTTATCCATGTCAAGGTACATAGAAAACAAATCTTCTTCAGTTTCATCAGAGAACGAAGGCCCGTCAAAGCCACCCACCACACCAAGATCACTATCAAAGCTAATATCATCAGGCAGAGTGAGTATCTCAGAATGAGCGCGTCGATGACCCAATTTCCTCGGTGGGTTATCAGGCATTTTGCTAACATCATGACTAAAACGACCAGAATCAGACGTCATACCAAGACCACCAAATCGACCAGGTTCACTAGTACCAATTGGAGGCAATGGGGTTGGCCCTGATGGCTCAGATTTTACACCAAAATTATGTCCAGATGGCGGCGAATAAACTGAATGCCTCCCAGATGGAGGAAGTAAACTCCCACTAGGGTTTGGGGACTTGTTATCTTTCTCCATTCACAGAAATCCCCAAAAAGTAATTACCCTTATCCTCAATTCTTGTTCAAATCGAAACCCTAATGCAGAAATAGCAATGACAATTATCAGAATAGTTCCCACGAATCAAGAAACTGAAATGCTGGTGAGTTGAGAACTACAGAAGTTAAATGAACGATAATCGTAAACAAGAACAAGCAAAGATCTGGGGAAAACATTAGCATGATCAGAAGAACACACAAACATTAAGAATTGGGATTGGGATGAATTAAGAAGCAAAAATGGAAAAGAGCAATGGGAAAAGGGGAGATTCTTACTTTGAATGATGGCGGACAGTAGATCTCTGTGAAAATCGATTGTGATAAAAGGAAAGAAGATTGAGTCGAAAGCTTTCGACAATGGTCAAGTCACATGGGAGTCCAGTGGTGTAAAAAGCGGAACATCGACATCAAGGGAAATGAAATCAAAACAAAAATGTAACTATAAATAATATATATGATTTAATTAAAAGATTCGATAATATTGTATTGTTCTCACTTTTCTAGAACTACAACTAGGTAGTGTTTGTTATCAAATAATAAAAAACATAATGAAATTAACGATTAAGAATGGATGAAAAATAATCTGTTTGGTTGCTAAAGTGAATGAAATGGATTCTTACACAATTAATCTTATTTATATTAATCACAACAAATCTATTTCATCCCATCTTTTTTATTTGTCATTCCGTCTCATTTTATCCTTAGTCACCACCACCACCCACTCACCATCACCAACCACCACCACCGACCACCACCACCATTAAAACGCCCACCACCACCGACCACCGCTACCAACCACCACCACCACCATCACCACCAACCACCAAGATCGAGAGCCACTGGCCGCCAGACACCACCACCATCAACACAGGTCAACACCACTGTCGGTCGTCACCACCACAGCCACAACCACCTGCCGCCACTGTCGGCCACCATACACCACCATTATCGGCCGCCACCGCCACCGCCACCGGCCACCACCACCGGTGTAAGGCCCCGTTCCCGAAAAACCCCACAGCTGGTCATTCATAGCACTTTACACATTTAAAATACATGAAAGTAAGAAATCATGGCAGCAGAATAGTAAACAAAAACCATTTCATGCATTAATAATAATTTTTGCCATGAAATACATCGTTGTTATAAGTTTCAAAAGAACATTTAGTTGTATTACAAGACAAAAATATCATTTCTGCATAACATGGATGCCAGTCTTTATTTGCCAAGTAGCTTCAACCTCGTGCCATCCTCAGCAACATCATCACCTGCCAACTGATATGCATATAAAAAATCAGCGTTGCTGAGTGAGTTCTAGTTTATAATAAAATACATTGCTTCCGTATAAACATATCATTTACTTTAATACGTGATCATACATCATACATACATTTTGATAATAATTATTTATTATCTTTCATCATCATTCACAATCGTTTGTTTTCATACTTTCTTTCATTAACATCTTTCACTTTATATAGATCCTGCCATATGCTAAACCCCCACGTCATGCAAAAGCTGGTATTGTCCACGTCATGCCGAAGCTAACACAGTACCAGGGTAAGCGGCAAGGATCTAATCACATCTTGGTCAATCTCAAGGATTTGAGCCCTGTGTGCATCATCAAGGGTTGGCTATACCGCACACAGTTGAGCTAACAACTACCTCATTGAGTTGTGAACCTCCGTCATTTTGCTTGCAAGACTTTTATTCATTCATTACGTTCCACTTTTCATTATCGTTTTATTTCACTTTCATTACATAATACTTTACGTACATATACATATCATGCCATGTAAAGTCACATCATAATACATAACATGAAATATTATAATTCATAACAGCAGCCCACAAGCAGATAAAACATTAGAAACATTAAAACAAGCATAAACTTTCATTAAATATAAGTACTTAGCACTTAAATTTTATTCTCAAAATTTCAGAATAAACCTAAGTGTTCACAGCGTATGAATAAGGTATATAGCAGATGACTTAAGTACTAAGAGCCCACAGCGGACAGCCAAAGTCCACAGCGGACGACCAAAATCCACAGCGGACGGGTAAAGGTCCACAGTGCATGAATAAGATGCTAAGCGTGTCCACAACAGATGCTTAAAATGTTCACAACGAACATTCTAACAATGTTCAAGTGTCCACAGCGGACAGTTAGTGTCCACAACGGACAACATGCTCAACACTTACTATCCAACTTATGTAGTTTTTAGTTACATATATCATCTTAAGTGTATTCTTAGCATAGATCTACCAGATTCACACTTAGTACACTCATTTATCATCACAGAATCATGAGAACACATGCAATATTCGTATAAAGTTATCATTTTCATGAAAAACATAATTTTTGTTTAAGAAACATCTTTGTAATACATATATCAACCCCAAACAAGTAGAAAACATGTAAAAGAGGGGATCTAAAACTCACCTTAAACAGCTTTCGAGCCAACACAACAAACCCGAGAGCAAACCTGGAGTTCTAACACCTTTAAAGAATTCTTTCACTTTCTCTCTCTAGAACCGAAAAGGAGCTTATTTCTCTCACTCTAGCCATATGATTTGAGTGCATGGGCGGCCTTACTTTCTTTTTAAACCCCGTTATGGGCCGGTTTGGCCCTTGTACACTTTTAACCCTCGCTTTTTAAAATAAAATCCCGTTTGCTCCCTTACTTTTCTTTTCTTTTCTTTTTTTTTTTTTTTTTTTGAAATTTTCGGGTGTTACAACCGGCCACCAACTATCACCACCATAACCACCTTTACAATTAATTCATTGTCTTTTCCTACTTAACAAACAATTCAAAGAATGATACATTTCATTCTTAATGGGTAAACAAACATGACAATGAAATGCAAGCGTGAAATGGTGACACTGATTGTAGTGGATAGATGTTAAACATTTAACGAAAAATCTCATCACTGGTATTTACTCAATTCAAGTTGCAAACTCACTAAACCATATTAGTCTCTTCTTATTTCACTTTACCTCAATCTTTTTAGAGATTTTTGTCCCAATTACGATCTTCATCTTCATTCGCTTTCATGGTCCATTGAAGTCGAAAATAATTAGACAACCAGAAAAGCAAATAGCGACAGCTACCCCACGCACAAGTATGGTATGATTGTCTCCAAGTTTTTTCAAGTGCTGATTATGAGTGTGAATATAAAAAAGTTAGGGTTTTAAGAACCCTAAATGCAACTAGTTAGGTTTTTCTTTGATTTTATTTTTGTGTGCTTTACAAATGATTGCCCAATTACTTCTTGGATTGTATTTATCATGGAAGTGTGTTTAAGAACTTCGCAGGCGGAAGGTCCACCTATTATAGAGTTGCCTTTATTAATTTTTTAGACATAGACCTTTAATGTATTAATTGATTTTATGATGCAGGAACTAAAGCTGGCTCAAGAAAATGTGGCATTATATTGTCAATGTCAAATACCAGGCCAAATTTTATAAGTTAGCTAAGGGGCCGTTTAATTTACATAATGTTTTTGAAGAAATTAGAATATGTCAAAGAAATTAGAATTTGAAGGAATTGAATTGATTCCTGTTATATGTTTGATTGGCATGACGCAATGAAATCCTATCATATAATCATGTTTGGTTTGTAAATCTATCACATGAATTGGAATGTAGAATGTTGACAAATAAGAAATTACCCTTAGTTATATTTTATACTTGTGTCCTTAAAGTTAATACTAAAAAGAACTGGAATGTAGAAGGTTGACAAATAAGAAATTACCATCAGTCATATTTTTTATTTATATCCTCAACGTTAATACTAAAATATTGCTTCTACTAAACTACAAACGTATTATACTAAAATAAAGTATCTAAAAATAAAATCATAAACTTTCAACATACCGCAAATAGTGAAAAAAATTGTCTTGCAAATGAGTGTAACTAGAACTACCAAAACAAAGAAAACTATTGTTGGTTAACAAAATAGTATAGTTGTTACCACCAAAACAACATTTCAAGCAAGCAAATATAACACAAATTTAGTACTTCAAAACAAGTGCTCATAAATTCATCTATTAAAAACCTTACCCAATTCTCTCTTTCATCTTCTTAAAATCCCAAAAAGTTATAATGCTATATTGATTACTTTTAAGTTTTTAATTGCTCTAAACTTTCCACTTGAATTTTAGATGCCATCTTGGATAACTTGTTAGTTATCCTTAGAGGTGGGCAATATACCCGGGTTCGAACCCGACCCGGACCCGGATACCGGTAGGACCCGAGGAGGGGTATACTCGGTTCAAACCTGAAAAAACCCATAGGGTAGGAATCGGTTATAGGTGTTTTTTGGATTTTTTAAAAATCTAGTCGTTTTTAACGGCTATATAGCCGTAACTTTCAAATTTTGACAGTCTGTTTTGTTATTTTTGCCCTATAAGTTAGTATAAAAAGGTATGGGTTGATATGGTTGAGTACCCAAGTCCCATACGCAAAAATATGCTATCACACCCCCGCTAAAGCTGAAACACGGGAATGTAACAAAACCGAATATCAAGAACAACATTGTTATAAGAGAGTGTTGAGAGTTTAATTACAACAAATATACACTTATGTTCCATAGATCTGATGTCTATTACTTAAAGCAAATATCACCAAATGATGCTAGACGACCCTCCTAATATAACATGCAGCTCCTCTAGTCTAAAACTAGTCAAGATGTCCTTGTTTTTCAATTCCTGAAAAACATGTTTAAAAGTGTCAACTAAAATAGTTAGTGAATTAATAGGTTTTAATGTTTCAAAGACGTCATTTCACTTAAAAGACTTTGTTATCGAATAATGAGATTTGTGCTTAGCATTGCCAATTAAAGACAATACAATTAATGATACAATTATCATGAGCCCCATAAACAAACTTGACTGAATTTGATATTGTACTTATAATATGACAAAAGTAATATTGGTAAGTACATAAGTTTAATAGTTACAAAATTAGTTTCCAGTTAGATCACAAGGCTTTAGTGTGTCAATTGTTAATTAAAACAATTTCATGAGTATATGTTACCATTGTTGGGTTTAGTAGTATCTTGGTTATGTTTATTTTATCAAAACGATTTTGAAGTAATTATTAATCATATTAATAATATATAACGTAGCGGAGTAATAAAGAAAATACCAAAAGTGAACCCGACAGGATCTGGGTTACAAACAATGCAAATACAGAATGTGATTAACCTACTGATGAGATAATAATACCTTTGTGGTTAATAATTAACCGTTTGAGACACCGAGGAACAACGAATTAAGTGCTAGAATGAACGAACCGAACGAGAACGCAAACCAAGACGCGTGGTTCTCGGGTCTTGGTGTTGCGTAGCGACAGCCAATTGTTTTGCGCATAAATCCAAGAACAATTGAAAACAATTGTTCAAATGTTGTAAGCGATGGAGTTGGACAAAAGAATTGTGCAGCATTTGTTGACCAAAAACCAAAGGTTGCTGCTTTCGATGATATCACCAAAAGAAGTCGCCGCCTCCTTTTTGTTTCGCCTTTTTTTATCTATCTTTATATTTTAGTAAAATTAGGTTTTTAAACTTAACTAAACCTTTAATTAATATTAATCTACTCGCGGGCCCCAGATCCAGTTAGATCAATATTAACCCATGTAATAACCGAGATCAGAAACAATAACATTTAACGCTTAAACATTTATAAATAATTTATAACTTTTATAAATCATTTAAAACCCGATATAGTTCGTAAACGCCAGTTAAAATAAGTGGACTTAATATTCGTTGCCCAAGGTGTAACTCTTACGGGTCATAGCTCAGTTGGCAACGTGACGTAACCGAACCCGTACATAATCCAACAAGCTCCCACTTGGACGACATTCGATTAAATTCCACGTAGACAGTCAGCGGCGCTCTAACTGCACATGGCTACCACCAACAAGGTATGACACTTTAAAGTCATTAACCAAAACATCTTGATCTAGTAACATATTACTACAACAAGACAATAGACTTATGGTAATCATAGTCATTTATCCTTCTATACAAGACATCAATTGAGTCATTGAGATTAATTCTCATGTGGAGCTCAATCATTATTGTTCTCGATCCAGATTCAAAATGGTTCAATCAAACACACAGTCAGTTTGGGTGGCCTCACACTTCACCAGTTTGAATCAACGAGGGTGCCACGATGTCTAACTGTTACATATAATGTAAGAGTACAGAATCCCTTATTGACTACATACAACTCCCACTGAACTTCAGAATTATTCCCAACCAAAGCCTTTATGACTGGCAGTTACACGACAGCGGTTGACAGTGATCAAAGAATAACCCTTGGTAAACGGAAGTTCTAGTATGCATCTCAGGTCAGAGGATACTAAATGAGTATACCAGTATCAAAGCATCTTGTAATAAAGATGGTTTGTGGCGAGTTATATCCAACGTCATTCATAATGAGGTCTGTGAATTTAGAAGTCAACTCCTTGAGTCTAAATTCAGAATAATCTTAATTCAGAATTGTTCCCACAAGTCTGACCGACTATGGATAATTTAGAATACAATATTCATGGATTAAACGTATTAAAATCAAACACAGTTATAAAATTCATAATTGCACTTAAACTAGTAAATGAAAATGAATTAAAAGGTATAACTGTTAAAAGTTCATACATCCAAATACTAAATCAAAACATATGACTAGCTAATCTAAGCCTGATCGCATCCCTATGCTGATCATGCTTGTCCTGAGTCATGGGCTTAGTAAACGGGTCAGCTAGGTTTTGATCTGTGTCTATTTTGCTTATCACAATGTCCCTGTTTCACTATGTCCCGTATATAGTGAAACTTCCTCTGAATATGCTTGGCCCTGTGATGAGATCTGGGCTCTTTGGCTTGAGCAATGGCACCTGTGTTATCACAGAATATCTCGATTGGGTGCTGAATACTTGGAACCACATCGAGATCGGCTATGAACTTCTTCATCCAAGCAGCTTCCTTTGCAGCATCCGATGTTGCAATATATTCAGATTCAGTGGTGGAATCTGCCACCATACTTTGCTTGGAACTTTTCCAAGAGATAGCTCCACCATTGAATGTGAATACAAAACCAGATTGTGAGCGAGAGTCATCTCGGTCAGTTTGAAAACTAGCATCAGTGTAACATCTTACAGTGAGCTGTTCTTCAACTCCTCCAAATATTAAAAACATGTCTTTAGTCCTTCTCAAGTACTTCAGAATATTCTTAACTACAATCCAATGGGCAAAACCAGGGTTCTGCTGATAACGGCTAGTAATGCTTAAAGCATACGAGACGTCAGGTCTAGTGCACAACATAGCATACATGATGGAACCAATCACTGAAGCATATGGTACCTTTTCCATTTGCTTAATATCAATGTCCGTTGAAGGAGATTGAGATTTGTTCAATACAGTACCTTTAGTCATCGGAACACCTCCTTTCTTGGAGTTTTCCATCTTAAAGCGTGTCATTATTTTGTCTATGTATGTGCTTTGACTAAGCCCTAGAAGCCGTTTAGATCTATCTCTATAGATCTTGATTCCTAGAAAGTAAGCAGCTTCTCCAAGATCTTTCATTGCGAAACAAGCTCCTAACCAATTTTTAACTTTGTTAAGCATTGGGATATTGTTTCCAATGATCAGTACATCATCCACATATAATATGAGGAATGATATAGTGCTCCCACTAGTCTTCCTATAAACACAAGGCTCATCTTCACTTTTGACAAAACTGAATTCCACGATTCTCTGATCAAAATGAAGATTCCAGCTACGAGATGCTTGTTTAAGTTCATAAATAGACTTATTCAGTTTGCACACCTTATTTGGATATTGTGGATCGACAAAACCATTAGGCTGAACCATATAAACATCTTCGGAGAGATGTTCATTTAGAAAAGCGGTTTTGACATCTATTTGCCATATCTCGTAATCATAGTATGCTTCTATGGCAAGCAATATCCTGATTGATTTGATCATAGCAACAGGTGAGAAAGTTTCATCGTAGTTAACACCTTGAGTTTGAGTGAAACCTTTTGCACCAAGCTGTGCTTTATAGGTGTGTACATTTCCATGCATGTTGGTTTTTCTCTTAAAAATCCGTTTGCTCCCTACTGCCCGTGAACCGGGGGGTAGCTCAACCAAGTCCCAGACTTGATTTTCTCGCATGGACTGCATCTCTACGTTTATGGCATCTAGCCATTTCACAGATTCTGGATCTGAGATAACAGATTTGTAGTTAGTAGGTTCATCACCAGAGTCAGCTACTACCAAAACCTCAGGACCCTCTAGATTCCAAAGATATCTGTCAGGTTCTTTGCGGGTTCTGATACTTCTGCGAACACGTGCGTTTATGTCTGAATCAGTAATAATTTCTAGTTGTTCAGACGCACCAACTACATCAGCATTTGTTTGTGGTTCTCGAATTTCTTCAAGATCCACAATATTACTTCCAGTTCCTCGATCAAGAAACTCTTTCTCGAGGAAATGTGCCTTCCTTTTGATGGAAATCATATTTGCATGAGGATGGTAAAGTAATATCCGCTTCTGTTATAGTACCCAACGAAAATAACTTTTTCACCTCGAGGATCTAGCTTGTCATCAGACTCGCTGGTGACATAAGCATCACATCTCCATCCTTTAAGGTAAGACAAATTAGGTTTAGACCCGTGCCATATCTCATATGGCGTTTTGTCTACCTTCTTAGTCGGTGCTAGATTAACAAGGCGGGTGGCAATCATAAGAGCATAACTCCAAAAGGAGTGAGGTAAGTTAGTTCTACACATCATTGATCGAACCATATTAAGTAGGGTTCGATTTCTCCTCTCACTCACGCCATTAAGTTGGGGTGTGCCGGGTGGAGTGAACTGTGAAACAATTCCACGTTCCTTTAGATGATTAGTGAACTCTTGGCTTAGGTATTAACCACCTCTATCTGATCGAAGTACCTTGATAGATTTACCAAGTTGGTTTTCTACTTCGTTCTGAAACTCTTTGAACCTTTCAAAGGTTTCATGTTATGCTTCATAAGGTAGACATAGGCGTATCGACTATAATCGTCAATAAATGTAACGAAGTATCTTTCATGATTTCTAGACATGGTTCTGAAAGTACCACATACATCAGAATGTATAAGTGCTAACAGATCCTTGGCCCATTCACCAACATGGGTGAAAGGATCCTTTGTGAGTTTGCCAGCTAAGCAAGATTCGCATTCATCAAAAGATTCATGTCCTGTGGATTCAAGAATCCCTTCAGACTGAAGCCTTTTCACACGAGTCTTGCTTATGTGGCCATAGAAACGTATCGTTAATTCCAGATTTGATATGTTTAGTAAGATTATATATGTTATTGTTTATTTGAATATCAATCTCATAAATACCACTTTGAGGTTTAGCCTCAAAATAAAAGACATCATTCAAGTAGGTAGAGATAAAAGCATCATTAAAAACGTACTTGAATCCTTGTTTAAATAATAAAGAAACTAAAATAATGTTTATGGTTAAACCAGGAGCAAACAAACAATTATCTAAAGTAATTACAAGGCCAGATGGACAAGAAAGATAATATGTTCCGGTTGCAAGAACCGGTACTCTTTTCCCATCACCAACGATGAGCTCCATGTCGCCTTGCTTCAGTTTCTTCCACTTTTTAGGCTCCTGCAAGACATTAATGATATGGTAACCACATCCGGTATCAAATACCCACGTTTTGCTGGAAACAATGAAAAGTTCAATAACATAAATCAGAATACCTGAAGAAGAGCCTTCACCATTGGCCTTCTTCGCCTTCAGCTTGGCTAGATAGTCCAGACAGTTACGTCTCCAGTGCCCCATCTTGTTGCATTCAAAATAGTGTCTCTCCTCAGGGGGAGGTATTGCTTTGTTTTTAGCCAGCTGTTTGTTGTTGGTGGCGGACTTGGCAGCAACAACTTTACCTTTTCCCTTATTGTTATAAGCTTTCTTCTTGGGGTTTGGCTTCCTAACACCAGTAGATCAAACCATCAACATTTGGCTGGCTTTACCTGGTATGTTTTGCTCCGTAGTTTTGAGCATACCGTGTAGTTCAGCTACACTCTTAACCCATGCATTCATATTAAAGTTCATTACGAACTGGTCGTAAGAACTAGGCAGGGAGTTCAAGATGAAGTCTGCTGCCATTTCATCCTGCATAGGATAACCAAGTTTGGCAATTTGGTCGATGTACCCTTTCATTTTAAGCACATGGGCACTAACAGGTGAGCCTTCTTGCATTTTACAGGATATAAGCTGCTTCATGGTATTATAGCGCTCTTGTCGGGGCCTGTTTCTGAAACATGCCCTTAAGTTGCTCAATCATTTCAAATGCAGCCATGTCCTCCATGTTCTTCTGGAGATCAGGGGACATGGTGGCTAGCATAAGGTAGGCTACCTCATCAGCATCCTCCTTAATTTTTCCCAAGTTTTACGGGCAACGGCCGTATTGTTTTCAGGCTCGTTGGGAACAGCTCTATCTAAAACATAGAGCTTTTTCGCCATCTTGAGAAGTATTCTCAGATTGCGGTGCCATGTGAGAAAGTTGGTGTTGTCAAGTTTCTCTTTCTCAAGAATAACTTGAGCATGAAGGAGTTGTTGGTTTCTGAAGACATCTGATTAAATAAGCAAAAATAAATTAATTAGTATTTTCGATGTATTATTTCCTTATTTTAATTAATGACCCATTTATAGTAATTTTAAATAAGAAATGAGAATCTGGCTTGGTCAGTTACTAAAGGCAGCTGAGGCATGCAACATTAGTAAGTGACTAGGCAGACTGAAAACGCTTATCAATTGTGAAAATTTCATAACTCTCGAGTATGAGGCCGCAACGACAATATTTGTCAATGCATTGATATGTTTAGCCTCATCTATGCCCACTTTTCTCTCTAGACAGCTGTGGCACATAACAAGAGAGAAAAGTAATAGTCATTCTAAAATAGGTACGTGTGGAAGGGCCGGATGTGTCAACGAAACCCTTGCACCTTGGAAGAATAAACTACATATCAAGTGCGATGCTGTGGCTCCAAACACTGATGTTTCGCTCAATGTTCCAAGTGTTCCTTATAATAAGGTGGCATAGACTACTAATTTTATCTATGGGATCCAATTTTAGTGTTTACCGAATAGGGTCAAACACGACGTATAATTAAGTCATACGTGCGTTGTAAAAGCCAGTTTTACAATATTCAATTCGTGATAATAAATGACGAACCCTTTCGTCTCTCGGGACACCAAATTTTAATACCCTATTAAAACTAGGTTTGTTGCGAGATAGTTAACCGATTTAAAGTTGATAATTTTAAATTATTAAGTTTTAAGTTTTGAAATTTAAACTAATTTTAAATTTGAAAACTTATCTAGTTATCCTTTTAAATAGATAATTAATTTTTAATTTAAAATTATCAAGTTTTGAGTTTTGAAATTCAAATTAATTTTTTGAATTTGAAAACTTATCCGGTTATCCCTTTTAAAACAAACAATTTGTTTTATATTTTAACAAGTTGTAAAAATAAGTTTAAAACTTGTTATTTATTTTGATTGTAAAAAATATTTTTAATTAGTTTGATATTAGGTTGGTTATATGTAAATCTAATAGCTATGATTTTTTGATATTAGGTTGGTTATATTAGGTTTGATATTAGGATGTTATAACAATTATAAAATAAAGCAACCATAATAGCAAAGTAATATGTAAATCTAATAGCTATGATTTTTTGATCTCGCTAGAGCCAAGTAGCAAGATCAAAACCAGGTCACGGGGTCAAAACATAAAACAACCACATGGATGAACCTAAGGGCATCTAGTTGTCTTGATGGGCTCCCACTGACTCCTTGATTCATCTTGTCTCCAGTTTGACTTCGGGTCTTCAAATATTACAATATTTACAAAAGAAATACAAAATAAAAGAAAACCCTAATCTATTACAACTTTGAGCCATCAAATGGGCCAAAACCATAAAACCAAAAACTTTAACAAAAACAAATCACATCACAACCAGTCAACCACAGGGTCTAGCCAGATTTACATATTAAAACACAATCAAAATAAAAAGGGGAATCTTTTGGTTAATAAATATACAACCAAAATATATAATTGCCCTTAATAATAAATCAGAAACTTTAAATAATTTTAAAGTTTGTGATCTATAACCGGTTAACAGACCGGATCTGATTTGCATGTTGTAAGCATGGCTCTGATACCACTGTTGGGTTCAGTGGTATCTTGGTTATGTTTATTTTATCAAAATGATTTTGAAGTAATTATTA
This sequence comes from Flaveria sonorensis, assembly GCA_025506505.1. Lineage (NCBI taxonomy): Eukaryota > Viridiplantae > Streptophyta > Magnoliopsida > Asterales > Asteraceae > Flaveria > Flaveria sonorensis. The sequence continues at coordinate 10,001 of JACCIY010001679.1, read as the reverse complement.
ATCATATTAATAATATATAACGTAGCAGAGTAATAAAGAAAATACCAAAAGTGAACCCGACAAGATCTGGGTTACAAACAATGCAAATACAGAATGTGATTAACCTAATGATGAGATAATAATACCTTTGTGGTTAATAATTAACCGTTTGAGACACCGAGGAACAACGAATTAAGTGCTAGAATAACGAACCGAACGGGAACGCAAAACAAGACGCGTGATTCTCGGGTCTTGGTGTTGCGTAGCGACAACCAATTGTTTTGCGCACAAATCCAAGAACAATTGAAAACAATTGTTCAAATGTTGTAAGCGATGGAGTTGGCCAAAAGAATTGTGCAACATTTCTTATTAGGTTCATGCATCATCTATAGTCTAGGTCACCATTTCTAATAACCTAAATCCCTATAGTTATGGGCTCTGATACCAATCTGTCACACCCCAACCTTAACGGCGGAAACGTCAAGATGTGAGGGTTAAGATTGTTCACAGCCACATAACACTACCATAAATTGTAAATATAATTATTCATAAGTTGAAATAAACATTACAACCAAATGTCTCAATGAAATAAAGTAAACAAAGTTCAACTTCCAAGTTTCAAGATATTTTATTTATTTTTCCTAGGTCCAAATCCTAAGTGTAAGCATGCTTCAAAAGATAATCATCAACCTTGTGCATTTCCTGAAACATGTTAAAAATAAAGGTCAACTTTGAAAGTTGGTGAGTTTCCATGGGTTAAGCATACATATATATATATAAGTTTACAAGTAGCAATTCATGTCAATGGTTACAAGTAAAACAAGTTTATAGATAACATATAGCTACAATCAAACCTTGACCAAGAATATCATTTACAAGTTATAACGATTAGCTAAGTGTACTTGGTTCCCATGATGAACAAGCATACGTCATCAGGAGCCGGAAATAACCTCGGCTTTAGCACCAAATAGGCTTGTCAGGCCCATAGATCTATGACGTCGCTAGGCTAGCTATAGTTAATGATTGTCAACATATAATGTCCATCATATAAGACTTACAATATTACAAATAACCATGACAAAAAGTAAAGATGAATTGCATGTGCATTTACAAGTACCAAGATGTTTACAAATGCAAGTTTATAAAGTTAACATGTCTCACCCCAAAAGGTGTGAAATCAATTAAAAGAGGGGCATGAAAACTCACATGATATATATATAAGATGATAACAAGAAATAAAAGGTGCTCCAACGATTCCTTTTACAAGTTACCTAACATATATATTTCAAGGTTAAGTTTAGAGGTAATATTAAGATTAAACGTGAACTAGGGTTTCAATAGGAATTTGGGGTTTTTATAAATAATTAAGGTTAGCTAATGAAATTAAATATTTTAATCCAATGAAAAGAAATATACCATTTAGGTAATTTAATATGGAGAAAAGAAATTAAATCCTTTATAATAATTTGTAAAGTTTAAATATATGATGTAAATAGATTTTTATAATTATTTAAAATAACATGATTAAACAATAATTAACGTACTAGCCAATAATAATTTATTAATTTAAACTATTATTTAAAATCTATTTTATAAGAAATAATCCAAAAATAACCTTTGTTAAAATGTTTTATTTAAAAGAATATTTAATTATTTAAATTTAAAAATTTACAGAAAATAATTTGGTGTCCTTAAAAATATTTAAAGTTTACAAAAATATTTTTATAATTATTAAAAATTTTCCATAATTTATTTAAAGGTTGAAAAGCCTTAAAAAAAAGTTTGAGGTTGCCCGGGTTCGAACCCGGGACCTCAAAGATGACCTGGGAGTGGTTTACCATTAGGCTAGGGCGCCTATGCATGACAGAAACCCATTCCCATATTTTATAAACACAAATCAGTTGAAAACCTCCAAATCACTATGAACCCTAATTCGAAATCAACAAATTGATCACCAACACGTTACTGTTAACGCTAGTGATCATGGGGCTTTTGTTCCCCATGTAAAATCAAGCAGGTAGGTGGTTTTAATTACCCGGATTGTAGTTTAAATCAACAAGAACAGATGATGAACAGGCCGCAACCAACGTTGTGTTTGATTGATGTGCAAATGCTGACGATAATCAAATTAACTTCGTGTGAAGCTTCAGAGGATGTTCACGACTCTAAGCCCTTTATCAATTTCAGTTTAGATTGCTTGGAAGGTGGATTTCGATTGGGTTGCAGGTTCGCGATGAAGAAAGAATCGAATGAGATGATTTCGTGTGTTTCAGACAGAATTATGTTTATTGAAAGTTTAGGAATAGTTTAACGATCATTTTTGGTGCAATTAATTAGATTATTATTAGGTTTCAATGATTGAACGGTTCTATGATTAAAGCTTCGGTTATTCAAACCGATTGTGTTCGTAACCGGCGTTTAAACGCAATTAAAGTGTGTGTTTAAGTTCGAACCATGTTCACGAATTGATTTGGAACGGTTTGGGGTCAAGATTCGAAGGGTTTCGATGGTTTTGGGGGCTC
>JACCIY010000600.1:0-67220 GCA_025506505.1 Flaveria sonorensis | reverse complement strand
TTGTGAAGTTAAAGAAGGAGCAATTGCAGCATCTGTGAGTGCTTGTTCCCATACTCTTTATGGTTATTTGATTGGTGCTAAGCTTTCATATCCATATGTGAATTATCATTTGAGTAGAATATGGAAAGAGTTTGGTATAGTGGATATTGCTACTAATAGCTCTGGATTCTTCTTCTTTAAGTTTGATAATGAAAGAGTATGGAACTTGGATCCTTAATAATATTCCTTTATGTGTTAAGAGATGGGAACCTATCCTTTGTTTAGAAAGAGTTAAGCCAAGAAGATCCTGATATGGGCTTCCATCATTGATATTCCTTGGAATTATGGTGTGAGGAATATTGAACACTTTATTAGTTGCTTGGGTAATTGATTATGTTGGATAGGCTACAAATGAAAGATGTACTACAAATAAGGGGAGGGCATGATTTGCTAGATTCCTTGTGAGGTTCGTGCTGAAAATGAGCTGCCAGATTTTGGTAAAGTGTTCTATCCTCCGAATGGCAAGTGCCCGGGTAAGGCTGTTCAACTGAAAGTTAGTTATCAATGGAAGCCTCCTCGTTGTAAGCATTGTTGTGTGTTTGGTCATTCTTATGATAAATGTAGTGTGAGACCATTATCTGAGAATGAACAGGTGGCCAAGGATAAGGGGAAAGCAGCCTAAATGGAGGGGGAGGAGAAAGTTGATGATGATGGTTTTCAGGTGGTGGGAAAGAAGAATAGAATTGTTAAAAATGTGGGGCAACAACAAGGTTTCCAAAAAAGGGGAAATACTAACATGTGGCAGGAAAGGACTAGTGTTTTTAACAAGTTGCATGGGTATAAAGGTCCTAGGCCTGCTGTTAGACAATTATCTACTGGTGAACAGAGAGCTATCAACAATAATAAGAAACAGAGGAGAGAATCCTCTAAGAAATAAGGAAATCTGGGTAAATCTAAGGGGGGTGAGACTGGTGGGGATTTAAGGTAAATGCTTTCACTAAGAATGGGTCAAAACTGGTTCTGGGAGTCGTGGGTCAAGTGTAAGATCTATGCCTAAGGTTAGCAAAAATGATGCTTCTACCTCAGGTCTAAAAGAGGTGTTTCAATGGGAGGGTGAACAAAATGGTTGGTGATTTGGGGAGAATGGATAATCAGGCTGGAAAAGAACAAACTGTTACTACCAATAAAATGGCTAGTGCAAAAATAAAACCATCTCTAATAGATTGATATTTTAAAAGGGGTGGGGGCAATGTATGATGAGGAAGTTGAAGATTTAATGCTGATTTTGATGAGGAAACTGGGTTGTATAGTGAGGAGAAGGCTGAAGTTTGGGAGTTTATTGATAAAAGGGTCTTCCTCCTATGGAGATTTTGGAAAGGTGGACTGAAATCAAAAGAAATTCTTTTATTGGCAATGTGACATAAACAATATGATCACGGATGATGTTGATTCAGATTATGAGGGGACTGCTAATTTTATGGTGGAAGGGTCTGATGCGATTAATACTCCTGCACGGGTGATTAATAGTGCAGATGCTTCTCCACTAACTGTTTAATAATGATTAAGGTGGTTGCATGGATGTTAGAGGCCTCAGTAAGGCTTCTAAGCAAAACCAGGTTAGAGATTTGATTATGTCTAAGGGGATTAGTGTTTGTGGTTTGGTTGAGACCCATGTTTATAAAAAGAATCTTGATAAAGTTTGCAATAGTATTTTTAATAGATGGGACTGGTTATATAATGCTTCGTCATGCATTGGATATACCAGGATATGGTGGGATGGGATCCTGCTTCTTTAAAATTATGGTTATTAGTCAAAACAACCCAAGCTATTTTATGTCATGTTAGCCCTTTAAATAGGAAAAAGTGTTTTTTTTGCTCTTTTGTTTATGGGCATATTAAAATGATTGGAAGGAGATATCTTGGAGATCACTAGTTGAGGACAACAAGGTTGTAAAAGGATAGTGCTTGGTTGATGTTGGGTGATTTTAATGTCATTCTGACCCAGCTAAAAGGTCCTCGGGTTCTTCTGGTATTACTGCTGCTATGGCTGAATTCAAGGATTGCCATGCTGAAATTCAAGGGTCGGTAATGGTGTCTCCGCGGGTAAAAAAAATTGCCTTGGCAATTTGTATTAAGAATAGAGGGTTGGCAGTGCAGCTTCACCTCCTATACAACCCTCTTCTATGAATGCTAGCCCTGAGTTTGGGGCTGAGCTTCAGGGGCTGGATTTGACATTTGTACCAGGGACAAAGAGATTCTGGAAGAAGTAAATGAGGTTGAATCGGCTATGAGAGTAATGGAATGGGTGCTATAGGTGGTTATAAGAGTTCGGTATTAGGATGTGCTCCTGTGAATGTCAATTCAAGGGATATGAATAATGAAAGGATTGTTTTTTCTGCTTCAAAGGGTGTGGAAAATGCTAATCTGATGGCAAGGAAGTCATATAGTGGGGCTGTTAGGGGTGCTCAAAAAAAGGCTGAGAAAGTGGTGCTACGGTTTGTTCCTCCAACAATTACTTCGTCTGGTGAGAAAGTTGTGAAGTTAAAGAAGGAGCAATTGCAAGCATCTGTGAGTGCTTGTTCCCTTACTCTTTATGGTTATTTGATTGGTGCTAAGCTTTCATATCCATATGTGAATTATCATTTGAGTAGAATGTGGAAAGAGTTTGGTATAGTGGATATTGCTACTAATAGCTCTGGATTCTTCTTCTTTAAGTTTGATAATGAAAGAGTATGGAACTTGGATCCTTAATAATATTCCTTTATGTGTTAAGAGATGGGAACCTAACCTTTGTTTAGAAAGAGTTAAGCCAAGAAAGATCTCGATATGGGCTTCCATCATTGATCTTCCTTTGGAATTATGGTGTGAGGATATATTGAACTCTATTATTAGTTGCTTGGGTAATCTGATTATGTTGGATAAGGCTACAAATGAAAGATGTACTACAAATAAGGGGAGGGCATGATTTGCTAGATTCCTTGTTGAGGTTCGTGCTGAATATGAGCTGCCAGATTTTGGTAAAGTGTTCTATCCTCCGAATGGCAAGTGCCCAGGTAAGGCTGTTCAACTGAAAGTTAGTTATCAATGGAAGCTCCTCGTTGTAAGAATGTTGTGTGTTTGGTCATTCTTATGATAAATGTAGTGTGAGACCATTATCTGAGAATGAACAGGTGGCCAAGGATAAGGGGAAAGCAGCCTAAATGGAGGGGGGAGGAGAAAGTTGATGATGATGGTTTTCAGGTGGTGGGAAAGAAGAATAGAATTGTTAAAAATGTGGGCAACAACAAGTTTTTCAAAAAAGGGGAAATACTAACATGGGGCAGGAAAGGACTAGTGTTTTTAACAGTTGCATGGGTATAAAGGTCCTTGGCCTGCTGTTAGACAATTATCTACTGGTGAACAGAGAGCTATCAACAATAATAAGAAACAGATGGAGAAGAATCCTCTAAGAAATAAGGAGATCTCGGGTAAATCTAAGGGGGGTGAGACTGGTGGGGATGTTAAGGTAAATGCTTTCACTAAGAATGGGTCAAAAACTGGTTCTGGGAGTCGTGGGTCAAGTGTAAGATCTGTGCCTAAGGTTAGCAAAAATGATGCTTCTACCTCAGGTCTAAAAGAGGGTGTTTCAATGGGAGGGGTGAACAAAATGGTTGGTGATTTGGGGAGAATGGATAATCAGGCTGGAAAAGAACAAACTGTTACTACCAATAAAATGGCTAGTGCTAAGAATAAAACCATCTCTAATAGATTTGATATTTTAAAAAGGGGTGGGCAACTGTATGATGAGGAAGTTGAAGATTTTATGCTGATTTTGATGAGGAAACTGGGTTGTATAGTGAGGAGAAGGCTGAAGTTTGGGAGTTTATTGATAAAAGGGTCCTTACTCCTATGGAGATTTTGGAAAGGTGGACTGAAAATCAATAGAAATTCTTTTATTGGCAATGACATAAACAAGATGATCATGGATGATGTTGATTCAGATTATGAGGGGACTGCTAATTTTATGGTGGAAGGGTCTGATGCGATTAAATCCTGCACGGGTGATTAATAGTGCAGATGCTTCTCCACTAACTGTTTAATAATGATTAAGGTGGTTGCATGGATGTTAGAGGCCTCAATAAGGCTTCTAAGCAAAACCAGGTTAGAGATTTGATTATGTCTGAGGGGATTAGTGTTTGTGGTTTGGTTGAGACCCATGTTTATAAAAAGAATCTTGATAAGTTGCAATAGTGTTTTTAATAGATGGGACTGGTTATCTAATGCTTCGTCATGCATTGGATATACCAGGATTATGGTGGGATGGGATCCTGCTTCTGTTAAAATTATGGTTATTAGTCAAACGACCCAAGCTATTTTATGTCATGTTAGCCCTTTAAATGGGAAAAAGTGTTTTTCTGCTCTTTTGTTTATGGGCATATTAAAATGATTGGAAGGAGATATCTTTGGAGATCATTAGTTGAGCACAACAAGGTTGTAAAGGATAGTGCTGGTTGGTGTTGGGTGATTTTAATGTCATCTTTGACCCAGCTAAAAGGTCCTCGGGTTCTTCTGGTATTACTGCTGCTATGGCTGAATTTAAGGATTGCCATGCTGAAATTCAAGGGTCGGTAATGGTGTCTCCGCGGGTAAAACAAAGTGCCTTGGCAATTTGTATTAAGAATAGACGGGTTGGCAGTGCAGCTTCACCTCCTATACAACCCTCTTCTATGAATGCTAGCCCTGAGTTTGGGGCTGAGCTTCAGGGGCTGGATTTGACATTTGTACCTGGGACAAAAGAGATTCTGAAAGAAGTAAATGAGGTTGAATCGGCTATGGAGAGTAATGGAATGGGTGCTATAGGTGGTTATAAGAGTTCGGTATTAGGTGATGCTCCTGTGAATGTCAATTCAAGGGATATGAATAATGACAGGATTGTTTTTTCTGCTTCAAAGGGTGTGGAAAATGCTAATCTGATGGCAAGGAAGTCATATGTGGGGCTGTTAGGGGTGCTCAAAAAAAGGCTGAGAAAGTGGTGCTGCGGTTTGTTCCTCCAACAATTACTTCGTCTGGTGAGAAAGTTGTGAAGTTAAAGAAGGAGCAATTACAAGCATCTGTGAGTGCTTGTTCCCGTACTCTTTATGGTTATTTGATTGGTGCTAAGCTTTCATATCCATATGTGAATTATCATTTTAGTAGAATGTGGAAAGAGTTTGGTATAGTGGATATTGCTACTAATAGCTCTGGATTCTTCTTCTTTAAGTTTGATAATGAAAGAGTATGGAACTTAGATCCTTAATAATATTCCTTTATGTGTTAAGAGATGGGAACCTAACCTTTGTTTAGAAAGAGTTAAGCCAAGAAAGATCCTGATATTCCTTTGGAATTATGGTGTGAGGATATATTGAACTCTATTATGAGTTGCTTGGGTAATCTGATTATGTTGGATAATGCTACAAATGAAAGATGTACTACAAATAAGGGGAGGGCTAGATTTGCTAGATTCCTTGTTAAGGTTCATGTTGAAAATGAGCTGCCAGATTTTGGTAAAGTGTTCTATCCTCCGAATGGCAAGTGCCCAGTAAGGCTGTTCAACTGAAAGTTAGTTATCAATGGAAGCCTCCTCGTTGTAAGAATTGTTGAGTGTTTGGTCATTCTTATTATAAATGTAGTGTGAGACCATTATCTGAGAATGAATAGGTGGCCAAGGATAAGGGGAAAGCCGCCTAAATGGAGGGGGAGGAGAAAGTTGATGATGATGGTTTTCAGGTGGTGGGAAAGAAGAATAGAATTGTTAAAAATGTGGGGCAACAGTAAGGTTTTCAAAAAAGGGGAAATACTAACATGGGGCAGGAAAGGACTAGTGTTTTTAACAGGTTGCATGGGTATAAAGGTCCTAGGCCTACTATTAGACAATTTTCTACTGGTGAACAGAGAGCTATCAACAATAATAAGAAACAGATGGAGAAGAATCCTCTAAGAAATAAGGAGATCTCGGGTAAATCTAAGGGGGGTGAGAGGGGTGGGGATGTTAAGGTAAATGCTTTCACTAAGAATGGGTCAAAACTGGTTCTGGGAGTCGTGGGTCAAGTGTAAGATCTGTGCCTAAGGTTAGCAAAAATGATGCTTCTACCTCAGGTCTAAAAGAGGGTGTTTCAATAGGAGGGGTGAACAAAATGGTTGGTGATTTGGGGAGAATGGATAATCAGGCTGGAAAAGAACAAACTGTTACTACCAATAAAATGGCTACTGCTAAGAATAAAACCATCTCTAATAGATTAGATATTTTAAAAAGGGGTGGGCAACTGTATGATGAGGAAGTTGAAGATTTTAATGCTGATTTTGATGAGGAAACTGGGTTGTATAGTGAGGAGAAGGCTGAAGTTTGGGAGTTTATTGATAAAAGGGTCCTTCCTCATGTGGAGATTTTGGAAAGGTGGACTGAAAATCAATAGAAATTCTTTTATTGGCAATGTGACATAAACAATATGATCATGGATGATGTTGATTCAGATTATGAGGGGACTGCTAATTTTATGGTGGAAGGGTCTGATGCGATTAATACTCCTGCACGGGTGATTAATAGTGCAGATGCTTCTCCACTAACTGTTTAATAATGATTAAGGTGGTTGCATGGAATGTTTGAGGCCTCAATATGGCTTCTAAGCAAAACCAGGTTAGAGATTTGATTATGTCTGAGGGGATTAGTGTTTGTGGTCTGGTTGAGACCCATGTTTATAAAAAGAATCTTGATAAAGTTTGCAATAGTGTTTTTAATAGATGGGACTGGTTATCTAATGCTTCGTCATGCATTGGATATACGAGGATTATGGTGGGATGGGATCTTGCTTCTGTTAAAATTATGGTTATTAGTCAAACGACCCAAGCTATTTTATGTCATGTTAGCCCTTTAAATGGGAAAAAGTGTTTTTTCTGCTCTTTTGTTTATGGGCATATTAAAATGATTGGAAGGAGATATCTTTGGAGATCATTAGTTGAGCACAACAAGGTTGTAAAGGATAGTGCTTGGTTGGTGTTGGGTGATTTTAATGTCATCTTTGACCCAGCTGAAAGGTCCTCGGGTTCTTCTGGTATTACTGCTGCTATGGCTGAATTCAAGGATTGCCATGCTGAAATTGAAATTGATGATCTGGCTATGTCAGAAGTATACATGGAACCAAACTCCGGGGAAATCTATTGGGATCTTAAAGAAACTTGATCGGGTAATGTGTAACTTTTAGTTATGATTGATACCCTATGCTCATGTTGTTTTTCTCCTTTCTTAAACTCGGATCATACTCCTACTGTACTTAATATCCCTGAGCTTTATAAAGCCAAGCCTAAATCTTTTAAATTTGCGAATTTTCTTTTTAGGAAGGCTGAGTTCCTCCCTATTGTTAAGCAGGAGTGCAACTTAAAGTTAGGGGTTATGTATGTTTTTTATGGTTTCTAAGCTAAAGAAGTTAAAGAAGCCTCTTAGAAAACTACAAATGAACCAGGGTAATCTTTCAGTCAAGGTTAAGGAAATGAAATTTAAGCTGGGTGAAGTTCAGAGTAAGATGGTTCAGAGGCCATGGGATGGTAATATTAGAAAGGATGAATATGAATGCCTTAAAGCTTATATAAGCTGTCCTGGAGTAAGAATTATTCCTTAAACAAAGATCTAAAATTGAATGGTTGAATGAAGGGGATAAGAACACTAAATATTTTCATAAGGCCGTTACTGGAAGGATAAATAAGAATAGAATTGATATGGTCTCTGATGTTCAGGGTAATTGGTTTTATGGGTTTAAGGTGGGGCAGGCTTTTGTTGACTATTTAAGAGTATTTGGGATCTTGTGAAGCTGTAGGTAATATAGAAGATAGTGATCATTTATTCTATAGAAAACTTCCCCAATCTGTTGCTGATGTTATGGTCAAGAATGTGACTTCTAAAGAGATAAAGGATGCTCTCTTTGACATTGATGATATTAAAGCTCCAGGTCCTGATGGGTTTACATCCAAATTTTTTAAAGATTTTAGAGTATTGTGGGTGATGATGTTTGTGAAGCTGTTAAGGAGTTTTGATAGTGGTAAATTGCTTAGGGAAATAAATGCAACTATCATCTCTCTTGTTCCAAAGACTTCCATGGCTCAATGTGTTCTGAGTTTAGGCCTATTGCTTGCTGTAATGTTTTGTTCAAGTGTATCAGCAAGGTGTTGTTAATCGAATTAAGGGCTGCTTGGATATTATTGTGGATAGAAACCAAAGTGCATTTGTGCCTAAGAGGCAAATAAGTGACAATATTCTTCTTACTCAAGAGTTAATGAGAAACTACTACCGTGATAGAGGAGAGCCAAAAGTTGCATTTAAAATTGATATTAAGAAAGCTTATGATTCTGTCAATTAGGCTTTCCTTGAACAGATCCTCCATGGGTTAGGTTTCATCCATGTATGATTAAGTGAATTATGACATGTGTGACTTCCCCTTCACACATGATATCTATTAATGGTGATCTTCATGGTTATTTTGAGGGAAAGAGGGGTCTAAGGCAGGGTGATCCTTTATCCCCTTACCTTTTTACTCTAGTAATGGAATTGTTAAATCTATGTATAAAGAGGAAGGTGGCTGCTGCTGAAAATTTTAGAAATCATTGGTGTTGTGGTGATCTTAAAATAAGTCACTTATGTTTTGCTGATGGCTGATTCTTTTTAGTCATGGTGATACTTCTTCTGAAACTATTTTGAAAGAAGCTTTATTGGAATTTAGTGGAATCTCTGGATTACATCCTAATATGAGTAAGAGTGTGGTGTTCTTTGGTAATGTCCCTATGGAAATTCAGACCGAAATTAGAAAGTTAATGCCCTTTGAAATTGGGTGCCTGCCTGTTAGATATTTGGGTGTTCCTTTGCTTTCTAGTCGGTTGTATCACAAGGATTGCCAAAGTTTTATGACGAGGTTCGAAAAAAAGTTATGGATTGGAAGAATAAATCTCTTTCGTTTGCTGGCAGGCTGCAGCTCATATCCTCAGTTCTTAGTTCTCTTTAGGTGTACTGGGCTTCAGTTTTCATTTTGCCTATTTCTGTCACAAAGGAAATAGGTAAATTGTTTAGGGGTTTTCTTTGGAATCAGGGTGACCTTCAAAGAGGGAAAGCTAAAATGAACTGGAAGGATGTTTGTCTCCCAAAATTGCAAGGGGGTCTTGGTTTAAAGAACTTAACACATGGAATACTGCCCTCGTGACTAAGCATATAGGAATATTATCACTAAAAAAGACTCTATTTGGGTCAAATGGATTGGAAAATATAAACTAAAGGGCAAGGATTTTTGGGATATTCCTATTAAAGATGGGTCATCATGGAGTTGGAGATATTGCAAAGCAGAGAGTGATAAGAGAATATATCATTCCAAAGCGGGTAATAGGAATGATATGTCTACATGGTTGATATGTGGCATCTATTAAGCCCTCTGGGTGATTTCATATCCTTTGGACTCTGAGGTTGTGGATATCTTATGGATGATCATTGGAATTGGCCGGAATCTTGGGCTAAAAATTCCTAGGATTGTCTTCTTTTCCTGTTCCTAACCTTTCCAATGGCTGTTGTGACAAGTTTATGTGGTTTTCCAAAAGGAAAGAAAGGTATATTCCATTTTCTACAAAAGGAGTGTCTGATGACCTATGTGATCATGGCCCAAAGGTTTCTTGGACAAAATTAGTATGGTTCTCTCAGTGTATCCCTCGGTATTCATTATATTATGGCTTGCTTTAAAGAAAAGGTTAAAGGCCCATGATTGATTGGTAGATGGGAAATTAATAATGATCTTAAGTGTATTTTTTGTAATTTGCAGCCTGATTAACATGAGCACCTATTTTTTGAATATGGATACCCTAAAAGTGTGTGGAATTTATTAAAACCTAAGGCTAAACTTTTTCACTGCCCTGATGATTGGACTGGCATAATTGACTACTTTGGTAGAATCCCGAAGACAAGCTATTTGGAGCATAATTCAAAGATTTGTTTTGGGGGCATGGGTTTATTATATGGCAAGAGAGGAATCTTCGCATATTTCAGAATAAAAATAAAACTGTGGAGGATCTGTTTGTGGTTATAATGGCTGAAGTTAGAATTAAATTAATGGAGATGTCAATGAGGGAATCAATTTTCATGAAGGAGGCTACTGTTGCATGGAATTTGAGTTGAGGAGGAATGTTGCTTCTAGTTATGGGAATTTGTAAGGACATGACTTTTATAGGTATGGGCTGTTGGTTTTAAGCTGGGGGTTTTGTGTATAAGGATACTTAGTTGAGGGTCCTTTTCGGGAGGTTAAATGAGTTAGAGATTGTTAATGGCCATTTGAATTTCCTTTCTAAATTCATGAATTTCCTTTTTATATCTTCTAAACAATTTAGAATTCTGAGGGGTGGGTGGTCTTGGGTTGGGTGTGTGATACACTTGGTGAGATTAGGTCCATTAGGAGGGCTGGTTTGGGAATGGTTTATACTAATTCTTTTATGAGAGTTGAGTGTAGTGTTGGTGAGGTTTGTGGGACAATCTGGGGTTTGGGTTGGGTTGTTTCAGGTGACAACAATGGTGGGGGGATGATCAATGGCAAAGGATTCTTATGGTCCTGATGCTGATGTGTTGTTTCTGCCTGGGAGTCTAATGCTACTGATTCCTAAGGGTGCATACTCTATGAGGCTGCTGGATGCTATGGATACTTTGAAGGTATTGTAGTGGATCTTGATACAGCGGATGATGATAGCAACAATACAGCAGACGACTTAGCATGACTACAGCGGATGTTCTATAAAGGATACAACGGATGTTCTATAAAGGATACAGCGGACGACTTAGCATGGCTACAGCGGCGTTCTATAAAGGATACATCGGATGTTTTATAAAGGATACAGTGGATTTGTTAGCAAGATTACAACGGACGTCTCAATAAGGATACAACAGACGTTTTATTAAGAATACAACGGACGTCTTAGCAAGGTTAAAATGGATGTCTTTGCATGGTTACAGCGGAGTCTCAATATGGATACAGCGGACGTCTTAGCAAGGTTACAGTGGATGTCTTTGCTTGGTTACAGCGGACGTCTTTAGAATTTTGTAGTGTGTTGCCTTTGTTTGGGCTGGTTGATTTTTGAGATAGACTTTGTTCTTTTTTTGGTCTTATTGCCTCTGTTTGGGCTGGTTGGTTTGTTTTGGTCCACATATGGCCATGGTTTTTGCAAAAGCTTAGGTTTTCCTTAGCCTCGGGGTTTATCCGAGACTAGGCCTTTGCTTGTCCATGTATTCTTTTATTTATTTTATTAATAAATTTTGCTGGGGTTCTGTTCCCCTTTCAAAAAAAAAACCCTAAACCTAAACCCTAAACCCTAAAGCTTAAAACCTAAACGCTAAACCCCAAAACCCAAAACCCTAAACCGTAAACCCAATAGGAAGCCCAGATTTATGCCTACTATTACAAAGGCTGGAACACCCATGTTAGGGGCTGTTCTATGTTTTCTGTGGTGTCCAAGCTGAAGGGGTTGAAAAAGCCTTTGAGGAAGCTTCATGCTGACCAGGGTAACCTGAATGAGAAAGTTAGTACTCTAAAGGAAACTTTGGGGAACATCCAAAGAAGGGTAGTTGAGGACCCCAGTAATAGTGACATCAGGAGGCAGGAGGCTTGTTGTTTAAAAGAGCTTAATAAAGCTGTCCTTGATGTGGAATTGATCCTGAAGCATAGGTCTAAAGTTGATTGGTTGAGAGAGGGGGATAGAAATACAAAGTATTTTCATAAGGCTATTAATGGGAGGTTGAATAGAAGCAGGATTGAGGTGTGACTGACAATTCGGGTACTTGTTACTATGGTGATCAGATTGGGGCAAAATTTGTTAAATATTTAAAGGTCTGCTGGGTGAGAATAGTGAAGTTAAGAGAATTAATGATGACCTTTTCTTTCGGAAGATTCCTCAGAATGTTTTGGAAGTTATTATAAAAGAGGTATCTCCGAAGAGATTAAGGCTGCTATCTTTGATATTGAAGATGATAAGCTCCAGGTCCGGATGGTTTTCTCATCTAAATTCTTTAAAGCTGCCTGGAATACAATTAGTGAAGAGGTTTGTTCAGCTGTTAAGGAATTTTTTGCTAATGGCAAATTATTGAAGTAGGTTAATACTACAATAATTTCCTTGGTTCCTAAGCATTCTAATGCCCAGAATGTTGCTGATTTTAGGCCTATTTCCTGCTGTAATGTTATTTAAATGTATTAGCAAGGTCATTCTTAATAGAATCAAAGGATGCCTTGATATGGTGGTTGACAAAATCAAAGTGCATTCATTCCTAGGAGGCAGATTAGTGACAATATCCTGCTCACCTAAGAGTTGATGAGGAATTATCATAGGGATAGGGGGAGGCCAAAGTTGCTTTTAAGTTAATATTACGAAACCCTATGACTCGGTTGAGTGGGAATGAAAGCTTGTTTACTGGGATTTGGATTTCATCCTTGTATGGTGGAATGGATCATGATATGTGTTTCTACTCCTTTATATATGCTGTCTATGAATGGTGATCTTATTGGTTACTTTGAAGGGAAGAGAGGATTAAGACAGGGTGATCCTCTATCCCCTTATCTATTTACTCTTATTATGGAAGTGCTTAATCTATGTATTAAGAGGAAAATAAAGGAAGATGATAGCTTTGTGTATCACTGGAGATGTAAGGACTTGATGATTACCCACTTGTGCTTTGCTGATGATCTTATCCTGTTTAGTCTGATGCTAATCAATCTTAAGATTCTCAATGAATCCTTGAAGGAGTTTAGTGGGTTCTCTAGCTTGTATCCTAATATGAAGAAGAGTGTTGTCTTCTTGGTAATGTCTCGGAAGATATTAAGTGGGAGATCAGACAGATTATGCCTTTTGATGAGGGTAACCTTCAGTGAGATACCTTGGAGTCCCTCTTATTTCTAGCAGATTGTACCATAAGGATTGTCTTAGCTTAATTGACAAGATCAAAAAGAGAGTTTTGGATTGGAAGAATAAGTCATTGTCCTTTGCTGGAAGGTTACAATTAATCTCTTCTGTCCTCAGTTCTATTTAAGTGTATTGGTCCTCGGTCTTCATTCTGCCTGTTTCTGTTACAAAGGAGATTGGAAAGATTTATAGGGGATTTTTGTGGAATCAAGGTGAGCTCCAAAGGGGAAAGGCTAAGGTTAACTAAAAGGAGGTGCACAGGCCTAAATGGAAAGGGGGGTGGGTATTAAAAACCTATTTACTTGGAATACTGCTCTCATGGTTAAGCATATATGGAACATTGTTAATAGAAAGGATTCATTATGGGTTAAATGGGTTGAAACTTATAAACTTAAATGTAGGAACTTCTGGGATATTCCAGTCAAAGATGATTCTTGCTGGAGTTGGAGAAAGATTCTCCAATGCAGAGATGAAGTTAAAGAGTTTATCAGCCTAAATTAGGGATGGTAGGACTGTGTCTACTTGGTATGATTATTGGCACCCTCTTAGTCCTCTTGGGGACTTTATCACTAAAGTGAAATTTATGAAGCTAGATTGCCCTTGGATTCTAAGGTTGTTTGATGTATAATTGAAGGGGAATGGGCTTGGCTAGATGAATGGAGAGTAAAATTCCCAGGTCTTTTCACCATCCCTGTTCCTGATATTAATCCATCAAAGAGGGATTGCATTGTAACACCTAGAAATTACAAAATAGAAAAGAAAAGAAAAGAAAAGAGAAGTGTAAAGAAAGAAAGGTGAAATAACCCAAGTTAAGGGGCTAAAGTTGTGCAAGAGGCAAACTTTATTATAATTATGTTTAAAAGGTGGGCATGGCCGCCCACACACCTCTACTCCACCCAACTGCTCGATTGCAGAAAGAAAAAGAACAGAGCTCCATCGGTTTTTAGAGAGAAGAAGAAGAAGATCGACTTGAAGGTTAGTTTTGTGTGTTTTGTTCGGTTTCAGCTGGATTTTCAGCTTGTGGGACCGAGTTTTTTGTGTTCCTCTGTGTTTGGTTGGGTGTTTTTGGTGTGTTTAGGTGTTTGAACTCCAAATGCTCTCGAGTTTGGAGGAGTTTTACTCGAAGGCTGCTGTATGTGAGTTCTAGATCTCTGGTTTTTCTGTTTAAAACTTGTTTTGGGACTGAAATGCATATAAATTACCATTTTTATAACTCCAGTATGTTGAAACCGTATGTGTTACCCCTGTTTTATGTGGGTGGTGTGTTTGTGATTGTTTTGACTGAATCATGTGATGGTATGCTTGTTCTAAGTGCTGAATATGCTAGATTTGGGCTAAGAATATGTTAGGATGATTATCAGAAACTGAAATTAGTATAAGTTAGAACTGGCATAGTGCCCATGCGTCCAAACTGCCCATGCGCCCAAACTGCCCAAGCGCCCAAGTGTTTGCCCATGAGCCTAAGTTTTCCCATGCGCCCAAGTACCTATGCGCCTGCATAGTACTCATGCGCCTAAGTTTCCATGCGCCTAAGTTTTTCCCAATGCGCCCAAGTGTTCCCATGCGACCAACTGTCCGTGCGCCTGCATAGTGCCCATGCGCCCATAGCGCTCATGCGTCCCAAACTGACTTAGGATTTTTCTGGAATTTTGGGAAATAAAAATTTATGGTTAAGCTCTGGAATGTTTGGTGGTTTGTGTTTGTTCATGTTATGCATGTTGTGGCCTGTTATTGATGTTCCTTATTACGTATTATTACGTGACTTTACGTGGTATGTTAATGCTCTTGTACGTAAAGTATTATATAATGAAAGTGAATGACATCGTTAACGAAGTGGAACATAATGAAGGAATGTAAAGTCTTGCAAGCAATTGAAAGGAGGTTCACAACTCATTAAAGGGATGTTAGCTCAACTTTGTACAGTTTAGCTAACCCATAAGGATGCACACAGGGGTCAAACTTTGTGATTGACCAATAAGTACGAAACGAGACCCTTGTCGCTTGCCCCGGTACTGGAGTCAGCTTCGTGCATAATGTTAGGAGTCTATTTTAGACTTTGGCCCAGTACCAGCTTCGTGCACAATGTTGGGGAATAGCATATGACATTGGTTAGGTGAAAGTGAAAGATAATAAAGAAAGTTCGAAACGTACGAAATGAAAAGGAATGATGAAAGATAATAATTATATATCAAGATGTATGTATGTTGTGTGATCACGAAGGAAAGTAAAGGAAAGGATTTTACTAAAGGTAAAGTATTTTACTTATAAAACTAGAACTCACTCAGCAAAGCTGACTTTTATGCATTTTCAATTGAGCAGGTAGCTTGTTGCTAAGAATGGCACGAGGGTGAAGCTACTTGGCGGGCAAAGACTGGCATCCATTTCATGCACGATAATGTTGTTGTTTTATAATACAACTGAATATTCTTTTATAACTCTTTTAAAACAATGATGTATTATTTTTCAACATCAAATATTAATGCATGAATGGTTTTTGATGAATTAATCCGCTGCAATGGTTTATGAAATTTTTGTGTCTTATTCTAATTAAGGTTGTGATTGACCAACTGTGAGGTTTCCAGGAACGGGCCTTACAAGTTGGTATCAGAGCCAAAGTTTAAGAGAAATGGGTAAATATTTCAAAACCTAAACTTAAACTAAGAATGGGACCGAATGGAGGGATGCCAGCCCAAGTAGCTACGTGCCATCAGGTAATCTACTTCTTAAGTTAACCGGTATTATATGCGCGTGCTATCTGATTAAAGTGCTCTTAGTAGATTTGGATACTGATGTAATCAGGATAGGCAATGCTTGGGGGATGAAGAGTAAAGTAAGTGGCTAGTCACAACTGGCCACTGTAATTAGGGACTTACTATACTTGACATAATCCGAGCTATTACCTTGAATGACCATGTTGGTGTTTGAATCTTATAGTGTTTAGAGGATGGCGGGTGGAAGATCTTCGAAGGCTTCTCGAGGAGGTGTGCAGGGTGGTCATGGTGCTAGGCCACGTGTCACCGAGAACAAGGCTAAGGCTATTGAGACAGCTCCTGCAGAGCCCGAGCTTCATCACCAGGAAGGCGATGATGAGAGTGCTATTTGAGAGCCTCTGTGAGGAGGCAGTTGTGGAGGACGTTCATCAGGTCATGCAGATAATCCTGTCGTCTGTGGTGACCAAGGTATTCGTGCTGTGAGGGAGGATGAAAAGAAAGAGAAGAAGGGAGGAGGAGGATCGTTGGGAGAGGGGGCGAGGAGAGAGGTTAGGTGAAGGGAGCAAACCAGAGACTGAGATGGTTGTCTCCAGTGATGATGAGGAGAGGAAGCAGTGCAGGAAAGGTTAAGGGGTGTGTAGTTATGGGGCATTCCAGAGATGCAAGCCCCTAACTTTTGATGGAATGGTATGTGCTGCTGTTCACTGATGGGTGAGGAGATGGAGGCAGTGCTCGATATCATGAGTGCCGAGAGAATCAGAAGGTGAACTTTGCTACCCATCATTTGTGAACTGGCCTTATGCTGGTGGGACACACATTGTCCAGACCAAGGGTAGCATGGCGATTGGGAGGATAAGGTGGAGTGAGCTAAAGAAGTTGGTGATTGAGAAATTTTGTCCTTATAGGGAGCTCGATAAGGTCGAGAGAGTTCTTACAGCTGGAAGCGGGAACCATGACACACCAATAGTATACTACTAAGTTCAACGAGATGGCAAGGCTGGTGCCGGATCAGGTGACGCCGATGTCAAGGAAGATCAAGAGGTATATCCAGGGTTTGCCGGCGGATATCCGCAGGCACATGATCGCCGCCCGGCCGAGTAATTTTAAGTCGGTGGTTGGGAGGATGAGGTGGAGTGAGCTAAAGAAGTTAGTGATTGAGGAATTTTGTCCTCATAGGGAGCTCGATAAGTTCGAGAGAGTTCTTACAGCTGGAAGCGGGAACCATGACACACCAACAGTATACTACTAAGTTCTATAAGATGGCAAGGCTGGTGCGGATCAGGTGACGCCGATGTCAAGGAAGATCAAGAGGTATATCCAGGGTTTGCCGGCGGATATCCGCAGGCACATGATCGCCGCCCGGCGAGTACTTTAAGTCGGTGGTTGATCTGGCTGGGAGACTATATGATGAGAGAGAGGTGGCGGTAGTGGAGGTGAATAAGAAAGGTGACGGTGACAGAAATTGGAAGGGGAAAAGATTTGGCATTGTGGTTTCAAAGCAAAAGCAAGAAAGAATGGATGACAGGAGGGTAGTGACGACAGGTACTGGGGTCGAGGATGTGTAATAGGTGTGAGAGGAGCATGCGGGGGGAATGCAAGTGGGGATCAAATCTCTGTTTCAAATGCAGGAAGGTAGGGAATATGGAAAGGGATTGTGGGATGATGAGGTGCTACAATTATGGCGAGGCTGGGCATATGAGTAGAGATTGCAGGGAGCCGAGGGCTGAAAGTTCTGGGGCAAAGAAGAAGGGGACCGAGAAGGATGGGCAGAGAGCAAAAGCCAGAGCATTCTCGATGACCGGGAGGAGGCTAGGGTGGACCCCGTTGTCGGTCAGGTACGTTCCTAGTAAACCAAACTTGTTCCCTATATTATTTGATTCTGGTGCTAGTAAAGTTTTATTTCTGCTACCTTCGGTGCTAAGTTGCCTATTTGGAGTAGAAAGATTGATAAGCCTTCGATGTAGAAACTGCCATTGTAAGTCTACCAGGATTTTGATCTGATAGAGAATTGTGACATAGAATCAGAAGGCTATGGTTCTCTGCTAAATTATTCGTGATGCCCTAGGGGATTCGTGTGGTTCTAGGGATGGATTGGTTAGCAGCCTAGAGGTAAATATTGTGGTTGCAAGAAAATGATCCGATTGACTAGCTAATGGGAGTTCGGTAAGATCTATGGTGATCGAGTTACTATAGTCCGAAGGTGATTTCGATGGTGGTGGCAGAGAAGTGCATCAAACTTGGATGTAGTGCCTACCTGGCTTACGTGAAGATGTGGATGGTCAGTACCCATAATTGTCCGAGTACCAGTTATGTGTGACTTTCAGACGTGTTCCCAGAAGATTTACCAGATGTGCCACCGGACCGCGAGATCGAGTTCTAGATCAACTTGATACCTGTGCTCAATGTTAAAAGATGTTGATTATATCCAAATTTGGATGCCAAGGCACCATATCGATTGGCTCCGTCTGAGAGTGAAGGAACTGATGGTTCAGTTGCAAGAGTTGTGGACAAAGGTTCATTCGACCGAATATCTCCCTAGGGTGCTCGGTCTTGTTGTTAAAAAGAGAAGGATGGAAGTATGAGGATGTGCATCGACTACCGTGAGTTAAACAAGTTGACGGTTGAGAACCGATATCCACTACCAGAATTGATGATTATTTGATCAACTTCAAGGTGCTAGTTGGTTCTTGAGGATAGATCTCCGATCTGGTTACCATCAGTTGAAGGTGAAGGAGCAAGATATTCCAAAAAAGCTTTTCGCATGCATTATGGACACTACGAGTCTCGTTATGTCTTTTGGTCTAACTAATGCACCAGCTGCCTTTAACAAGGTGTGTCGGGCCGATGTTGGATAAATCAGTGATTGTGTTTATCGATGATATCCTGATTTATTCGAAGAGTGAAGAAGAGCATGCGGGCACATTCGTGAGGTATTGGAGACACTCAGAAGAGAGAAGTTGTATGCTAAGTTCTCCAAGTGCGCTTTCTAGTTACGCGAGGTTAGTTTTTGGGTCATGTGGTAAATTCCGAAGGGATCATGGTAGACCGGAAAAGGTGGAGGCGGTGATGCAATGGAAGACTCCAAAGACGCCATCCGAGATCCGCAGTTTTTTGGGTTTGGCGGGCTTTTAAAGGAGATTCATTTAAGACTTTTCTAAGATAGCCTCACTATTGACCAAGCTGACCAGCAAGGATGTGAAGTTTGTATGGGGTCTGGAACAGGAGAATGCTTTTGAGGAGTTAAAGACAAGAGACTCAAGCTGCTGTTTGACGCTACCTGAAGGAATGAAGACTTGGTGGTCTATCAGATGCTTCTTATTCAGAATTGGTTGTGTGCTGATGCAACGGGGAAGGGTTATAGCCTATACTTCCCGACAGTTGAAAATTCATATGGCTAATTACCCTACTCATGACTTAGAGCTAGCGGCTCTAGGTCTTTGCATTGAAGATTGGAGGCACTTCTTGTACGGGACGAAGTGCACTATCTTCACTGACCACATGAGCTTGAAGTATTTCTTTGAGCAAAAGGATCTCAATATGAGGTAGAGGAGGGTGGTTAGAGTTGATCAAGGATTGATTATGAGATCCACTACCATCCGGGCAAGGCCAACGTAGTGCAGCGTTGCCCTTAGTCGAAAGGAGAAACCCGAGCCAATCCGGGTGAAAGCTTACCAGTTGGTGATGACCTCGATGCGATGGTACAGGTCAAGGAATTTCAAGATGAGGTGCTGAGGAAGACCGAATCAACTCTGAAAGAATGAAAGGTCTAGTCTCAGAGAGGGTGAGAACACTCTCGGAGTTAGAACCCGCTTCGGGCGGATGTGGATCCCTTGTTATGGAGACCTATGGGGGTGAATCATGGATGAAGCTCATAAGACTCGATACTCTATCCTTCCCGGTGCTACGAAGATTTATCAGATATGAAGAAAGATTACTGGTGGCCGGGTATGAAGGTAATGTAGCAGAGTATGTGAGTAAGTGCCTTACTTGCTTGCAAGTGAAGGTGGAGCATCAGAAGCCATACGGGAAGATCCAACCTTTGGATATACCCGAGTGGAAATGGGAGCACATCACCATGGACTTCATTATGAAGTTACACGTACGAAAAGGGGGTATGATGATATATGGGGTGATAGTTGACCGTTTGACGAAGAAGGCTCACTTTCTACCGATCCGCGAGACATATCATCTCAGAGGTGGCGGATCTGTCATCAAAGAGATTGTGACGTATCATGGTGTACCAGTGTCTATCGTGTCTGACGGTGACACTCGGTTTACATCTAAGTTTTAGAAGAGATTCATGATGCGATGGGGACGAGGTTGCACATCAGTACGGCTTATCATCCTTAGACAGATGGTCAGTCAGAGAGAACTATACAGACGCTTGAGGATATGCTCCAAGCATGCGTCATTGATTTTGGAGGAAGTTGGGACGAACACTTATTGTTAGCTGAATTCTCATACAACAACAGTTATCATGCTAGAATGGTATGCCACCATATGAGATGCTATACAGTATGAAGTGTAGAACACCCGTATGTTGGGTGACATCGGACAGAGGAGTTGGGGAGCGTTGAAGTGATTGAGGCTATGCTTGAAAAGTTGGAGAAGATCTAGGCCTTTATGAAGGCAGCAAAAGATAGACAAAAGTCGAATGCTGGCAAGAGGCGTAGTAGAACGATTGAATTCAAGGTGGGTGATAAAGTTATGCTGAAGGTTTCACCTTGAAGGGGATCATCGGTTCAAAGCGCGGGTATAAGCTCAGCGAGGTATATAGGATCTTCCGAATCATTGCTCTAGTAGAGAGGTGGCCTAGGTTAGAGCTACTTGTGAGTTAAGTAGGTTTCATCCAACATTCATGTATCTCATCTAAGAAAATGCCTAGCTGATGAAGATATGATTGTACCACTGGAGGACATTGAAGTGGATGAACGACTCAATTACGTAGAGCAACCAGTGGCAATCATTGAATGAAAAGAGAAGAGATTACGAATAAAGTGGTTCCACTAGTGCGAGTACAGTGAAGGCACAGGAAGGGATCCGAGTCTACGTGGGAGGACCGAGGAAGAAATGAGACAGTATTCCATAACTGTTCGAGGAGTGACAGGTTTTGGGGACGAAACTATATAAGGGGGGTTGACTTGTAACACCGGAATGTTACAAAAAAGAAAAGAAAAGAAAAGAAAAGAGAAGTGTAAGAAAGAAAGATGAAATAACCAAGTTAAGGGGCTAAAGTTATGCAAGAGGCAAACTTTATTATAATTATGTTTAAAAGGTGGGCATGGCCGCCCACACCCTGCTCCACCAACTGTTCGACTGCAGAAAGAAAAAGAAAAGAGCTTCCATCGGTTTTTAGAGAGAAGAAGAAAGAAGATCGACTTGAAGGTTAGTTATATGGTTTTGTTCGGTTTCAGCTGGATTTTCAGCTTGTAGACCGAGTCTTATGTGTCCTCTGTGTTCGGTTGGGTGTTTTGGTGTGTTTAGGTGTTTGAACTCAAGTGCTCTCGAGTTTGGGGAGTTTACTCGAAAGCTGCTGTAGGTGAGTTCTAGACCCCCGGTTTTTCTGTTTAAAACTTGTTTGGGGGCTGAAATACATATAAATTATCATTTTTATAACTCCCAGTATGTTGAAACCGTATGTGTACCCTGTTTTATGTGGGTGTGTGTGTTTGTGAATGTTTTGACTGAATCATATGATGGTATGCTTGTTCTAAGTGCTGAATATGTTAGATTTGGGCTAAGAATACGTTAGGATGATGATTGGGAACTGAAACTAGTATAAGTTAGAACTGGCATAGTGACCATGCGCCCAAACTACCCATGCGCCCAAACTGTGCCATGCGCCCAAGTGTTTGCCCATGCGCCTAAGTTTTATGATGCCCCCAAGTACCCCATGCGCCTGCATAGTACTCATAGGCCTGCATAGTACCCATGCGCCTAAGTTTTTCCATGCGCCTAAGTTTTTCCCCATGCTCCCAAGTGTTCCCATGCGCCCAACTATCTGTGCGCCTGCATAATACCCATGCGCCCACATAGTGCTCATGCACCTAAACTGACTTAGGATTTTTTGGAAATTTTTGGAAATAGAAAATTATGGTTAAGCTCTGGAATGTTTAGGGGTTTATGTTTGTTCATGTTATGCATGTTTGTGGCCTGTTATTGATATTTCTTATTACGTATTATTACGTGACTTTACGTGGTGTGTTAATGCTCTTATACGTAAAGTAACTATAATGAAAGTGAAAGACATCGTTAACGAAGTGAACAAATAAAGGAATGTAAAGTCTGCAAGCAACTAAAAGGAGGTTCACAACTCATTGAGGGGTTGTTAGCTCAACTGTGTGCGGTTTAGCTAACCATAAGGATGACCACAGGGTTCAATCTTTGTGATTGACCAATAAGTACGAAACGGGACCCTTGTCGCTTGCCCTGGTACTGGAGTCAGCTTCGTACACAATGTTAGGAGTTATTATAGACTTCGGCCCAGTACCAGCTTCGTGCATAATGTTTGGGGTATAGCATATGACATTGGTCTAGATGAAAGTGGAAAGATAATAAAGAAAGTTTGAAACGTACGAAATGAATGAAAGGAATGATGAATGAAAGTAATAATTATATTATCAAGATGTATGTATGTTGTGTGATTCGAAGAAAAGTAAAGGAAAGGTTTTACTAAAGGTAAAGTATTTTACTTATAAAACTAGAACTCACTCAGCAACATGACTTTTATGTATTTTCAGTTGGCATGTAGCTTGTTGCTGAGGGTTGGCACGAGGGTGAAGCTACTTGGGGGGCAAAGACTGCATCCATTTCATGCACGATAATGTTGTTGTTTGTAATACAACTGAATATTCTTTTGTAACTCTTTTAAAACAATGATGTATTATTTTTCAACATCAAATATTAATGATGAATGGTTTTTGATGAATTAATTCATTGTAATGTTTTATGAAATTTATTGTGTCTTGTTATAACTAAGGTTGTGATTGACAACTGTGGGGTTCTTGGAACGAGGCCTTACATGCATTATGTGGTTCTCTAAGACTAAGAACTCTCTCTCTCATTTTCTACTAAGGGTGTTTGTGGAATCGGATGGTGATGGTGAGAGAGTTCCATGGAATAAACTGATTTGTTTCAGTCAGTGTGTGCCTAGGCAGGATGTGGCTTTGCAAACTCCAACCTGATTCACACAATCATTCTTCTATTCTTGAATGTGATTTCCCCAAGCAGTTCGGAACTACTTTAAGCCCAAGGTCAAGCGTTCCATTGCCCGGATGAATGGCATAGTCTCTTTGATTGATAACTAAGCGACCTATTAAAATCTGTTTGGAGTGTTATACAAAGATAGTTTTGGGGCCTGTGGTGCTTTTATATGGCAAGAAAGAAACATGATACTTTTCCAGCATAAGCATCAAAGTGTGGAGGACCTATGTTCCATTATCAATGAGACAATTAAGCTGAGGTTGATAGGTCTGGTTATGAGGGAATCTGTCTTTACTAATGAGGCTGCTGCTGTTGGGATTTTAATATGGAGTGGATGGACATAATGAGAGGGATATCCTCTGATGCATAGCAGTGATTTGGATTTGAATTGGATCCCTATAGTTTGGTGATGGGGAGATTGCCTTATTGCTTTATATTTGAGGGGTAAATTGTTAGAGATCTTCAATGACCACTTGAATTTCCTTATATCATATCAGTCTCACTTTATTCTTTTGAGGGGGTGAGAGCTGGGTTAGGGGTGTGTTATATTTGGTAAGGTTTTGGGTTTGGGCGGGCTTGGGGTTGGGCTTATATTTGTTACTAATCCTTTCTTTTGGAGTGATGTGTGTAGTGGTGAGGTAGGATGGGTCATTGGGGTTATGGGTTGGGTTTTGTAGGTCTGTGCTGCTCATATATTATGGGAATCTGGACCTGGAATGCCTATGCGTTTTCCCCATGCTGTTGCTGAAGGCTTGGTGTTGTGCTCAGGATCTCAATATGCAATGATACAACTGGTGACCTACTGGAAGGTTTGCATGCTGAACTTGTGCTGTGTTGTCTAACTATGCTGTTGTAGTTGCTTTTTAGGAGGACTTTTAAGATATCGCTTGGGAGTTAGTTATGTTGCTATTGAGTTTTGAGTGCTTATGGGAGTATTGGCAGGGTATGCTCTCAGTTGATGCCACTTCGAGCTGGCCGTTTTCTAGAGTTAGGAAATGAGCTTCTCTTATCTATTTTCACATAGTGGGCGCTGCTGGCTTGGGGGGCTTTGGATCCATCTGATGATGATTTGGGGCTTGGTTCATGGGCTTCAATATTGAGTTTATACTTCTTGATAAGATTTTGTCTAATTGATTTATCTTTGACTTTGTTGGTTGTCTAGCCTTATGTCGATTTTGGGCTTAACGTGGATTTGTTTAGACAGCCTACATATAGTCTTTTTTTATTGGGCTTTGTTTTTTCTAGTTTGGGGGATATGTCCTATTCTAGAGCTTAGCCTTTTCTTGTATTTCTTAATCTTTATTAATAAGTTGACGGGGTTCGTTCCTTTCCAAAAAAAACCTAAGCTCTAAATCCTAAACCCTAAACCTAAACCCTTACCTCACCCTAAACCCTAAACCTAAACCCTAAACCCTAACCCTAAACCCTAAACCTATACCCTAAACCCTAAACCTAAACCCTAAACCCTATACCCTAAACCTAAACCCTAAACCTTTAGTGACCTTGGTCTTCCTTAAAATGCTTAATCCTGACCTCTGTACCACACTTACTCATTAAAGTTCAACTCTAAGAGAGCTTACATAGTGACACAAGCCTCCACAATGTAGACCACCCATATGCATTGAGTACCTTAACTTTTGTTGGCAAAAAAATGGTCTTTAACGCTAAGCAAGCCTGCTACTTTCCAAGCAGCAATTATTTAACAAAATGTGTTTCAAGTTTGTAATGCCATTTATCTATCAAGCTGCAAGTATGTAAAAATTTCCTGGTTCTTGGATGAGTTTCATCTTATACCCCAAATGTATGAACCTAAAGTGTGCATCTATCAGATGTTAGAATAGTCATTGAAATTACATTGGTTGTAAACTTTATAGTTTGTGTTTGCACCTAAAAGTATGCGTTGCAAATTGTTAGAATAGTATGTGGAAAACATTTAGCTTATAAGATAATGGCCAGACTATGGTTATAGGGCGTAGGTAGTTGTGTATGATTCAATCAAGGTTTTGTTAAATATTTTTAGGGGGTAAATTAGATTGTGTGATGTCTCATGTTTCATTTTTTAACTGAGATTGAATTAAAACATCTTACTTAGAAATTTGTTACATTTTTTTTAAACTTAAAAGTGCTCCTCTTGGGGCTTGACTGCTTGTAATGTATAAGTCGTCAAATGAAATATTAAAAATTACAATGATTATAATTTAAAAAATCAGAATCATATTCCTTGTCGATTATTTTCATCTGGTCCCTAGTCGTACTCTTTTAGCTTTTTCATTTGTGGGTGTAACCAGAACTACAGCCTATGACTGCAGAGCAGGTCCTCAAAGGAAACTATACACCCTTCAATATCAAGATCAAGGTATATATATGATTTTAATTTGTATACTCTTGGAGATTTGTGATGAAATTTCCATCTTAGCAAATACGTATGATGTGTATATACTTATTTTACTAGATAAACAAATTAACTGTAACTATTGTTGTAGTTGTCTTTTTTTTGTACTTGAGCCTTCTTGGTCTAACAAAATAGGTAGCTCCTAGTTGCTGTTTCTGGGGGAGCATTATAAGAAACTCTAACAGAAATTTATTTTGAAATGGATGCTCGAGAGCTACACGGCTTAATAAGGTGTTCTCATATACCTAACACTTCTTATATCTTTTAATTTCAAAAGTCGGCTTATGCAATATCATGCGTTAAATGTATACTCTTGCAGGCCGAAACTGTTAGTTTTTGGAGAACAACATATGGAGTCCAAAATATGAAACAATAATTTAGATGAAAAATTAAAGGGTAATGAAGAAAAAACTATGTGGTTTAATGGGTTGTCTTACGTTTGCCTTTATGTATCTTGCAATTCAACTCTGATTAGTGTGTTTTAAATCTTATTATTTTGTTGATACCTTAGGTTCCTTGCAATTAACAAAGAAGCACCTACCAATATACTATGAAGTGGCAGCTTACTCTCTTAAAGTGACTTGCACTGTCTTTTGTCTTTAGTTGCTTTCGGTACTTTTCGTTACCATTACACTTAAGTTTTCTTCACCTAAGGGTATAGTGTTGATGTTGGATTAATCTTGATGGGTAGGTCGCCGGGTCATGGATACGGGTTATTAAGAGTATTGTTTTAGTCACATGTTTTATTATTGAATGAGTCATGGGTTAGTTGGATTTTGTTTAGTCAAAGTAGTGGGGTTAGTGGTTTTCCATATCTTTAGGATCAAGATTTATTTTTATTATTTAATGCAATGTTGATCATGAATGAATAAATAACAAGAGAGTTCAAGCACTAAATTGTGTGTTTAGTGTGTGTGGATTGGGGCCTAAACCTACATTTGGTATCAGAGCTTGGAGGTTGTTTTGAGAGTCGTTTCCAAGAGGGTTGCAGCCCTTTGGCTGCGGGGCTGACGACAAAGAAGCTAGCAGGCAGTGTTGTAAAAATCGCTAGGCGCTAGTCGGGCGGCGAGGTAGGGACTAGGGAGTAATCAGGATTAATCGGTTAGGAGATTTTATATGTATTTTTTATATATTATATATATAGTTGACAATATACTTTGACAATATACAATAGCTTGTTCACTTGTTGTTGAGTAAGTTTAAGGTTTTTGTTGCAAAATTAGTAAACCATTTACTAATTATCAAACACCAAGAGTCTAAGAGACTAACCAAAAACTGATGCTTGGAACTTGGAAGGACTGCTGAGACTCGACGCAGAGAGGAGTCGCGGCGCAGAAGCAGGTCGCCGGAGCAGAGCAGGTCGCCGGCGCAGAGGGTCAGATCTAACTTAATAAGCAAAAATATCCCGTTGACCGACTTTGACCGCCTAGAAAAAACATCTCCGATTACACCGATTAATCTCGATTTCTTCCGCCTAGGACCGACTAGCGATTAATGGCGCCGATTAGATGAAATCGACAAGGCTAGGGGCCGACTACCGATTAATCCCCGATTAATCGGCCGCCTAGACCAATTTTACAACACTGCTAGCAGGTGATTGTTATCGAAGAGAACAAAGAAAAGGATTCTGGTGAACCGAGAAGTGTGGCTGATCTTTGTGATGCGTGTACAAGCCTGCGTGGCTGTTTCGGGTGCTTTGATGAAGAGGTTCCACGTGAACCGAACACGTTTTGAGTGAGATGGAAGAGAAAAGGAGGAGACGATCTGTGTGATTGTAGAAAAGTTTTATGTGAGCCAAGAAAACCGTGTTCTGTGTGAACCTAGGTCAAGGACGATCTGTGTGATTGGGATAAGAAGAGGACTTGTGTGATTTCTGTGTGAAATCGAGGAGAAACCAAGAAAATGTTCTGCGTGAACAAGAAGAGGAGATTCCATGTGAATCAAAAGAGAAGAAGAAACTGATCTGAGTGATCGAAAGAAGAGCTGAAGATCTGTGTGATCGAACCAAAATCATGAATGATCTATGTGATCGAGAGAAGAAGAGGAGCGGTATGCGATTTCTATATGAAACCAAGAAGACAAAGACAAGTGCAGTTGTTCGATTTAGAGAGAGAGAGACCAGAAGAATATGTGTGGTTCATCGACTCAAGTGAAGAAGAAGACTTAAGTGTTGAGGATTATAATTCTTTGTTGGTTTTTTGAGCATGTTTGTGTAATCGAAAGAAAAAAAAGGAGAATTTGGGAGCAGCCAGGGTTCTTGCCTGTTTGGTTTTGTGTGCAAGTGTTCGGAAGTGATCTAGAAGAAAACAAATTAAAAGGAAAAAATAGAAGGAAGTAAGGGTTTGAGGCGGTGATTAGTTATTGAAGATGGTCTTCATATTTGATTATGTAACCTAGAAGGAAGAAAAAAAAGGAACAAAATAAACAAAGTCTCCATTATGGTGTGGTTTTGTGTGTAGCATTGTACCGAAAGGATTAATGGCAAGGAGCTAAAAAGATTTGTTTGATAAAATTAAATCTTTGTGGTTTAATTATTCTCTGTAAAAAGCTGGTGAAGTTAAGCAATGAATCTATGTGGTTTAATCAAGGAGCAAGAAACAAGACCAAATCAAGATTAAGGGGGTGAATGTTGGATTAATCTTGATTGGTAAGGGTCGTCGGGTCATGGATACGGGTTATTAAGAGTATTGTTTTAGTCACATGTTTTATTATTGAATGAGTCATGGGTTAGTTGGATTTTGTTTAGTCAAAGTAGTGGGGTTAGTGGTTTTCCATATCTTTAGGATCAAGATTTATTTTCTTATTTAATGCAATGTTGATCATGAATGAATAAATAACAAGAGAGTTCAAGCACTAAATTATGTGTTTAGTGTGTGTGGATTGGGGCCTGAACCTACAGTTGATGCTATAGGTTCACACATTATTCAAGATATATTCATAGATGAGCTTTCTTGTGGATCATCCGGATGTGTTCTTTCTTCATTATGACCACATGCAGGTTAGTTTTATGTTCATATTATTTATTTAGCATTCTTGTGTTTCTTATTTCCATCTTGATTTAGTTTTCTAATATTGGTTTGAAAACTCGTGCTTGGCTTGGTAGTGTAGGCTATCTTCTTTAGTAGTGCATGTGCCAATATACTATGGAGTGATGGCTTACTTTCTTATGGTGACTTGTCTCTAGTTGCTTTCATTACTTTTCATTACCATTACACTTATGTTTTCTTCGCCTAAGGTATAGTGTTGGTGCTACAGGTTCACACATTATTCAAGATATTTTCATAGATGAGCTTCCTTTTCGATCATCTGATTGCATTCTTTCTTCATGATGATCATATGCAGGTTAGTTTTATGTTCATTTTATTTATTTAGCATGTAGTGTTTCTTATTTCCATCTTGATTTAGTTTTCAAATATTGGTTTGAAAACTCATGTTTGGCTTGTTTGTGAGGCCATCTTGTTTAGCGCGCATGTGTATGTGTGTGAGCATACAAAGTGTGAACGTTTATGACCTGTAGGAACCTCTGAGGTTATGAGGCTGATGCAACCAAAGGATACCAAAACAACCAAGTCTTCTAACATGCACTAAGGAACAAAGAAGAACTAGCTTCGGAAGTTTTACACACTCAAGTAAAATGCTAAGTGTAAAATCTTCCGAAGCCAATGTCCAGAAGAAACTACTAAGGAAACTTTACACTAAGTGTCAAGTCTTCGAAGCCAAAGACTCAACTCTTCCGAAGGTTAAAGATGAAGTCTTCCGAAGCTCTCAAGACAAAGTCTTCCGAAGCTGAATAAAGACAAGACTGATTACTTTAGAAGAGAGAGAAAAGACACTTTTCTGTCAACTTTATCATAAAGCAACCCCCTGTCCACTGCATGCTCTGGTGGTTCACCAACTATCATAAGTTGGTGAAACTTCCATGCTTTATGATAAAGTAGATAAGGTCTTTGTCTGCAAGTTTTTGTATTTGTTTCTTCTTGGCTTTTTGTAATAGGAAAGTCAGTGAGCTATGGCCTGTCATAGTCACTAGTCAAAAGGCAATATGTCTTTTGACTTTAGGCTGATCTTGTTGTCTAGATTAGTCACATCCAACTGTCTTTTTGCATATTGACGGTTGTAGGTTTAGTATAAAGAGTCAAAGGTTCTTGTATTTCAAATATCAGTGCAAACACTTGTAATATAACCTAAAAAGCAATATACTACTTCCTTGAAAATTATTTCTTGTGTTCTTGCTCTTACTTTACTTATGTTGTGCATTGTATCATCAGTTTAAGTTCTAAGTTCCCTATTTGAATTGGTAAGTGATCCTAAAGATCTTCCTAAGTGTGCTAAGTAAGTGCAAAGTCCCTTTTAACGGTCTTGCAATTGGTATCAGAGCATTCCAGGCTCTTGTTTGCAAGATCTCACCATCTTCAAAACCTCTTAGTGACACACATCAGTTAACTCCTGAAATGGCAGCTATCTCCAAAGCTGATATGGAAACTGGAACAATGACAAAGTCCCCACTGATCACTCCTGAGGATTTTGACATTGGTGTCAAAGAATGGAAGGCTTTATCAAGTCTCAAGATTCCAGGATGTGGGAGTCTGTTGTCCATGGACCTCATGTACCATACACCACTTCAGCTGCTGCTGGTGGTGGCATGATACCAAAGGAGAGGGCTGACTTTTCTGATGAAGATTGGAAAAGAATTTATATTGATCAGAAAGCCATGACAGCCCTCCAAACTGCTCTTCCAAACTCCATCTACAGAGGTTTCAAGAAGTGCAAGACCGCCAAACAGCTATGGGATGCACTGAAACTTATGTATGAGGGTTCAAATGAAGCCAAGGAGAACAAGAAAGATCTCCTGAAGCAGCAGTTTGAAAATTTCACCTTCAAAACAGGTGAAACCATGACTCAACAATACTTCAGGTATGTTGAGATTGTGGATACTCTGGCTGATGTTGGGGTGACCATTGAGAACAGGGATATTATAAGGAAGTTCATGTCCTCTCTCCCAAGACAATGGACACACTATTGTGTGGTCATTAAGAGGACTAAAAACCTCAAGACCCTCACTCTCACTGAGCTGTATGGGATACTCAGTGGATACCAGATGGAGATGAACATGCAAAATTCATCTGGTAACTCCAACACTCACCAGAGTTCAGCCCTTCACATGGTTGAAAGGGATAGCAGAGAACCACAGCATCATCTCATCTGCTACCCTGAGAATTCACAAAAGGGTCCTTTCATCACCTTCCCGGAGACACCCAGAGAGAGCTACATCCAAGGAAGCCCCTTCCAAGAGACAAGCTCCTCTCAAGCTTTTGTTTCCACCGATGAAAGTTCAGGCAACTTTCTCTTTACTCTTGAAGACCCAGACTATATCCATCCAGATGATCTGGAATATATGGAGATAGTCCAGCAGATGGCTCTTCTCACTCATAGGCCCAGAAATTCTATAAGAGGACTGGGAGAAGGTTTCCTAGCAATGCTGCCAGTGGCAAGTTTGGGCTAGGCAAGAGCAAAGTCAAGTGTTACAATTGTAACCAGATGGGATTTGCTAGAGAATGCAAGGCACCCAAATCAAATGGTGGCCAAGCCTCATCCAGGCCAAACTACACTGAAGGAGGGCACCAGAATGAGAAGCCAAGACAGCAAGCTACAGTTGCTGTTGAAGAAGGAGGCTTTGACTAGAGCTTTCAAGCTGAAGATGCATCTCCAAACCAAGCACTCATGGCTGACCACGATGAAGCCAAGGTACTTGAACATCTTTTCTCTCCTGATTGTATTGCTAAAGTAAATAGATACAGGTCCTACAACTTGGAAATGAGATCTGACATTGAGTCCTTGAATATTTTAAAAGCTGATTTTAAAAGAGCTGAAAATGACTATAAACTTAAGATAGAAGATCTAGAGAAAATAGTTTCAACTCTTAAACATGAGCAAACAAATTACAGGACTCAAATTAAGGATCTCATTACCAAGTTGACTGAATGACAGACTGAGCTTGTGATCAGCAAAGCCAGGGCAGAAAAATGTGTTCTTGAAGAGGAAACCTTCAAGAACATGATATCCTCATCTCTGCATGCAAAAGTGTGTTATCAAAACAAGTAGGGACTGGGATCTAGTGAGATAGCTCCTCCACACTCTCTACTATCAATTAGATCTCCAAGGTGTGGAACTGGTCAAGATGAGCTTCCATCCATAGACCCCAGTGATGAAGAGGATGAAGAGGAGAAGGTGAGGGATGACTCTGAGGTGAGTGAAGAGAGTCAATCCAAAAAGGGTCACCATGCTCCTAAGGAGGAAAAATAAGCTGGTTTGAGCAAAACCAAAAGGAAGAACTTGATCAGAAGAGCAAAGAGAAGATTAAGAAAAGCTCAAGAGGTCAAGACCACCTTTGATCCCAAACAGAAACAAGTATTTGTCTCTGCAGGGTTCAAGGTGATAAAATCTGAAGATCCTGCCAAGAATTCTAGTACCAAGAGTTCTACTTCAGCTTCAACTCACTCCAGCAACAAAAGAAGATTGATCAGCTGTGTGTCACTGCTACACAGCCTGAACCATCATTTCTAAAAGCAAGCTTCACCTGAAAAGGTGAAAGAGGAAAAGGAAAGTGTTCAAGCTCAGTCTTCTTTGGAAAAGAAGGCTCTCAGAAGAAAAGATTTAGATTGCGTTATGTGTGGTAGTACCTCACATCTGGCTAAGGATTGTCAATACAATCCAAAGGGTACTATCCACATGATCAAGAAGAAAACTTCTGAGAGGAAGAAGAAGAACAAACAGCTTCAAAAGGAAAATCTGTTTCCTTCGAAAGCTCCAAAATGAAGAAAAAGGCAAATGAACCATTGCCTTCGGAAGGAAAATTGGTCTCGAAAGAAAGGAATGCTTCCGAAGTACTGAGGCCTGCTACAGTGAAAGCAAGATCTTCTGAAGGATCAGTCTCCAAAGCTTCCAAAGCCATAAAAGCTTCACTTGGGTGTTTTTCCTTAGAACTAAGGATGAAACCCCTGAAATCTTGAAGAATTTCATTCTGAAAATTGAGAATCAATCTGATCACAAGGTCAAAATCATAAGATGTGATCATGGAACCGAATTTAAAAACCAAATCCTTGATACATTTTGTGATGAAAAGGGTATTTCAAGACAATATAGTGCTCCCAGGACTCCTCAGCAAAATGGTGTTGCTGAGAGGAGAAACAGGACACTTATTGAAGCTGCAAGAACTATGTTGTCTGACTCTAAGCTGCCTATCACCTTCTGGGTAGAGGCTGTCAACACAGCCTGCTATGTGCAGAACAGAGTTTTAGTAGTTAAGACACATGGTAAGACTCCTTATGAACTGTGGCACAAAAGGAGACCATTTATTGGTTTTCTCAAAACATTTGGATGTCCTTGCAACATCTTGAATTCCAAAGATCAAATAGCTAAGTTTGCTAAGAAATCAGATGATGGACATTTTGTTGGATACTCTACTCAAGCCAAGGCTTATAGAGTATACAATCTCAGAACTAGAATCATTGAGGAATCAGCCAATGTGACTTTCAATGAACACACACCCTGTGTGAAAGGTTCTGGTCCGGATTGGCTATTTGATCTTGATTTAGTTACCAACTGTTTTAACAAATCTTGTGAGAATGTTTCAGGATCTATGGATAACAGGTCAACAGAGGATCCTGACCCAAGATTTGAGCTGAAAAGACCAAACAAGAAGACTACTTCAGCTCCAATGATGACTAACCCTGTCATTGAGGCTCCAATCAGCACAAGCATGACAAATACTGCTGATTCAACTGAATTACCCTCAAATTCCAGTTCAGAGGCTCAGAATTCAGGTGAAGGAACCTCCAATGCAGGAGGAACGAGTGGTGGTGACAGTGATCAAGAATTTCTTGATGCTAATAACCACTCCATTGAAGACAACATCAATGATGTCACACACTCATTGGATCAAGTTTCTCTTGATAAGTGTGCTGATGTGGGGGGGACTCTTCTTTGCCAGATCAAAATTTCTCTAATCTTGATCTATCCAACCAACTTGCTGTGATTCCTCAACTCAGGATCCACAAG
This sequence comes from Flaveria sonorensis, assembly GCA_025506505.1. Lineage (NCBI taxonomy): Eukaryota > Viridiplantae > Streptophyta > Magnoliopsida > Asterales > Asteraceae > Flaveria > Flaveria sonorensis. The sequence continues at coordinate 33,956 of JACCIY010000600.1, read as the reverse complement.
TCACATCCCACCAAACATCATTGGAAATATTGACTCAGGGGTGAGAACAAGACGACAAACTCATGACAGCCATGTTTGTCTACATTCTTGTTTCTTATCCCAAATTGAGCCCAAGAAAGTTGATGAGGCTCTAAAGGAGGGAAGTTGGATTGAAGCAATGCAAGAAGAGTTGCTTCAAATCAAAAGACAGAAGGTGTCGAACTTGTGCCCTCTTCCTTAAGGGAAGACTGTCATAGGTACCAAGTGGGTATTTAGGAACAAGAAGGATGATAGAGGGATCATCATCAAAAACAAGGCTAGACTGGTTGTCCAAGGATACACACAAGAAGAAGGAATTGATTATACTGATGTCTTTACTCCTGTAGCAAGACTTGAAGCTGTAAGGATATTCCTGGCTTATGCTGCATCCAAGGATTTCAAGGTCTACCAGCTCGATGTGAAGTGTGCCTTTCTTTATGGGGTGATTGATGAAGAAGTTTATATTAAACAACCACCTGGCTTTGCAGACCCAGATCATCCTGATTATGTCTGCAAGCTTGATAAAGCCCTTTATGGACTACATCAAGCTCCAAGAAAGTGGTATGAGACACTATCAACATACCTCTGCAATCATGGATACAAAAGAGGTACTATTGATGGGACTCTCTTCATCAAAGATACAGGGAATGGCACATTGCTAGTTCAGATATATGTAGATGACATCATCTTTGGTTCAACTAATCCAAAGCTCTGCAAAGACTTTGAGATGCTGATGAAGAATAGATTTGAAATGAGTGCCATGGGGGAACTCAATTTCTTTCTAGAAATTCAAGTGAAGCAGGTTGAAGATGGCATCTTTATCAGTCAGTCAAAGTATGTACAGGACATACTTACAAGGTTCAAGATGACTGATTGTAAGGTTGCTAAGACACCCATAGCCAGAAACCATTCCCTTGGTCCTGACCTTGAGGGGGAGTGTGTTGATGAACATCTCTACAAGGCTATGATTGGGTCACTTATGTATCTTACTGCTAGCAGGCCTGATATCATGTTTGCCATATGCATATGTGCAAGATATCAAGCCAACCCCAAGATGTCACACCTAATCACTATCAAAAGGATTCTTAGATATCTCAAAGGTGCTCCAAATCTAGGCCTTTGGTATCCAAAGAATTCAACTTTAATCTGTATGCTTATACAGATAGTGACTATGGTGGCTGCAACATGATTGCAAAGTCCACATCTGGGGGGTGTCAGTTCCTTGGTGGAAGGATAGTCTCTTGGCAATGCAAGAAGCAATCCTGTGTGTCTGCATCAACTGCTGAAGCTGAATACATTGCTGGTGCCAGCTGCTGTGCTCAAGTGCTTTGGATTCAAAATCAGATGCTTGACTATGGATTTAATTTCAAAGAGACTCCCATCCATATAGACAACAACAGTGCCATCTCTATTACAGAGAATCCTGTCCAGCACTCAAGGACCAAACACATCAACATCAGGTATCCTCTGATTAGGGATAATTTTGAAAAGGGTTTGATAAAACTAATCAAGGTTAACACAAATGAACAATATGCTGATCTGTTCACAAAAGCTTTTGATGAGCAGAGATTTAAGTATCTTGTATCAGCCATTAGGATGATTAACCTTGAATAGGTTTTTCTAAATATCTTAATCAATCTTACTTCCTAAAATTGTGTGTCCTAGGTTGTCTATTAGATCACTTCATAAGCCCAGTTCTCTTTAGAGGAAAACAAATTTTCAAAATGATATTTTTTAGAGTTATGAAAATTTACCTTCGGAAGAAATAAAATTGCCCTCGAAAGAAATTTACAGCTTATCTGACAATTATCTTCGGAAGAAATTCATGAAGTATCTTCCGAAGCTTAAGTTGAATATAAGCTCCTAAATGCATTTTAGAATAATTTCTTCCGAAAGCAATTAAGTCTTGGAAGACTTGTTTATTTCTTCCAAAGCCAAAACTTTCAAAACTCTTTGAAATATCTTCCGAAGCAAAATTGCCTTCGGAAGCTTTTTCTGAAAAGCTTCCGAAGCTAAAATAACCTTCCGAAGAAAACTACCTTTTTGGGCGCCTTTTTCTGAAGTAGGACCCACTTGCGGATTTCAAAGTTTATCTTTTGCTTTAACTTTGTTTCAAATCCAGAGTATATCTCTCCAAACGATCCTATCTTCATCTCTCTACTCTCATTGTTCCTTAACCTAAAATTACCCCCAAATTCATCTTCTTCTACCTTCCTTCACTGCAAAGCTTGTGCAAATGGCAAATCTTGATCGCCGAAACGACCCAGATTTCACCATGCATCTACACAGGCAACATAACCAGGTTGCTTTGTTAAACTCTGAGAAGGATCCAAGCTTCTCAGATGTTTGTAGGTATCTTTCTTCGTCTCATTATCTCACCTCCCTTACAATTGATCCTCCCCTCTATGAGGATCAGTTGCTTGAGTTCTGGCGGACCTGTCAAGAGGTCACCTTGGACGGGGAGAAGGCACTGTCTGCCACAGTGTAGGGGAGGACATTGTTCATCACTCTAGCCATCATCAACACCCATCTTCAGCTGGATGATGAAGAAGGTGAAATGTCCTTCCCGAAAGCTGCTGTCAACCATTCCTTTGGCAGATGGGATATGAAGGTGACTTCACAGCAAGACCTTCAGGAAGGGGAAGGTCTCATACCAGTGAAGTACCTCCTCCATGTTGTCATCCACAGCTTGTCTAACAAACATGGAGGATGGGACCAGATTCCAGAAGACCTCTCCTTCATTGTCCATGGGATGGTTCAAGGGGTCAAATTCAGGTATTCTCAGTTTGTTTTTACAAATTTATTTGCGAATTTGGACTCCCTAGAATATTACATGTTCCCCCAGTATGTTCAACACATTCTCAACTATGAAATGAGACCACAGTTGAGGGGAACAGGTAATGTTCTTAAACTTGCACATATGAGGCCCGGCATTTTCAAAATATTGAAAAAGCCAACTGTTGGGTTCTCAGGGGTAGAAACAGCCCTTGTCCCAAAAATGTTTGAGCTCATTGCTCAGGGTGACATCCTAGCAGCACCAGCTAGTGATGAACCAACACCCTCTACATCTCAACCACCATCAAAGCCAACCATTACCCTCATTTACCAAAGAAAATCCAAACGAACCCCTGCACCTGCTATTGAGCATATACAGGCCCCCATATCATAACCCACATAGGAGGAAGTCAACACTAGAGCTCCCACTTCCCCTGAGGAGCAAACCACTCCCATCCTTGACACAATCAGTGCTGAGGTTCCTCATGCTCAGCCTGATGAGCTCATACCTCCTCAAATAGCCTTAAGCCATCACTCTGAGTCTTAACACTCTGGTGATCAACCTTTAGGGAAAAGCTACCATCCCCAGCCTCTTGATCTTAATCAACCCATGCCAGCCTTGACTTCTACTCTGATGAAGATTTGGGTTTCAGTGAGTACCATGAATCTATCCTCTCCACCCACACTCAAGGTGAGATGAGTACTCCTGCCTCACCTACTTCTAGCCCACATCAGACACCACAAACTGAGGTGAGATGAGTACTCCTGCCTCACCCACTTCTAGCCCACATCAGACACCACAAACTGAGGTGGATCTCCTTCAGATTGTCCAGGAGATCCATGTGGCAGAGGCTTTCACTGTTGGCAGTGATTACATCTCTAAGACCTCAACCACGGCAACCCAGCCTCTTGAAATTATCATAGAGCAGGGGAAATCCAGCAGCCAAGAAACCTATGCTGGTGATGAGGGAGAAGACTCAGGTCCAATCCTCTCATCCCCCTATGATTCTTCATCTGAAGATGAGGGGAGTCTGCAACAAAAGGTGCACAAACTTTCAAACATGTGCACCTACTTTGTGTCCAAGATAGCTCACCTGGAATCTCAGGTGACTATCTTGCAGAAAAGGGTCAATGACCAGTAACTTGAGATCACCGATCTCAAGGGTAAGCTAGCTGAGAGACCAATGAGATCAACTCATCCAGGTCCACAAGAACCTGTGGATGTCATGGATCAATCTCCCAGCTCACCTATGTAAGAAGGTGATGCTACCAAAAAGGGAGAGAAAATCCTAACAATCACAGAACCTAGGAGTTCCTCTCAGAATATGGACATAGAGGACTCACCATCCTCTCTTGCAGTTGTCCATACTCAGCAACCTCCTCTAAACAGTGATCTATATTTGTTAATACAACAACTGTTTGAGGAGGGAGTACCAAGGGCAATGTCTGCCCTTCTGAGAACCTAATCTGGGGTTGGGGGTATGACAGTGAAAGGAAAGCTCTTGTACTCTCTAGAGCTCAGGGTCAACTAGAAATCTTAAACATTTCAAACCTGAGTTTCTATGAGGGTATAAATCTGGTAGATCTAGCACTTGTCAACCCAAGCAACAACAGACAAGCTGCCAGACTAGCCAGTAGAATTCAAGATTGGGTGCTGGAAGAATTCAAAAGGAGATCAGCACTATATAGACAGAGGCTAGCAGTTGAAGCCTTTGGTCAACTGGATGTTGAGGTGGACCCTAAGATTAGCTTCAAAGGGAAAGCCTTGACTGAAGGCCCAGAGGCTGAGACTGTGAACCTTGAGACAACATCTCCTCCAGCACCCCATACCCTCAGTGAGGCACCAGCTGGTGATGGTGCATCACAACCTCTCTCTGGCCAGAGCTTGATTGCGAATCCAGCAATGAAGGCCAAAGCTCTCCTCAGCCTGAGTCATCAAGATCAGTACTTGACAAAGGCAAAAGAAAACTAACTGCTGAGGAGATTGAAGAAGAGAAAAGAGAGAGGAAGAGGAAGCTGAGGGGAGAGAGTTCAAGTGGTTCCCCAGGATTCATGCAAGCTACAATTCTGACTGCCTATGTTCCAAACACTTAAGAAGATGAGTTAAGGGCAGCCAGACTTAATTATCTGGGGACCAAAACTACAACATAGATGAACTCATCTCTCTCCCCATAGAGGAATTAAATGAACTGGCTGACACTGAGTTGTCAAAGGAGAGGAAGGAAGCTGAGGATGCAGCCTTGACCCTCAAGCATAAAGAGGAAATGAGAAGAAAAAGAATATACAAGAATATTCCTGTCCTCTCCTCAGTTCAAGAAAGCCTGAGTCAGAGGCTGTGGCTGCTGATCAACCTCAGGTAGTTAATGAAGAAGAAAAGAAAAGATGATCAACTACCTGAGTGCCACAGGCCTCTACCAGGCACATGCACTTCTTCCAAGCAGCTGGAAGAGCAAGCCAAAAGAGATAGGCAAGCTGCTAGGAAAATGGAAAGGGAAGAAGCTGCCAAGTCAAGAGCCATCATCAAGAAAAGTCAGAAAAAGTCTGCATATAGGCAGAAGATGATGAGCTTCTTGAAGCTGTATGGGTTCTCCGAAAGGAGGCTTGGTCCCATGTCTCTGTCCATAATGGATGAGCATATAAGGGTGATCAAGCAGAAGATTAAAAGGGGAGAGCTTGTGGATCTCCACTCACCATCAAAACAAGCTCAACCTGAAGTTGAGGTAAAGGTTGAACCTACAGAGACAACACAACCTACACCTGAAGCTACACAACAGCCAACTTCATCTTCTGATCCACAGCAGGGTTCTCCTCCCTCTCCTTTTGAACCTGGGAGAGAGGAGATCCCAACTGAGAGGGAATCCACTGAAGAACCTGGTACTGAAGACCAACCCTCTCAGTTAAAATCATCTGGGAGGAAAAAAAGGATGGCCAGAAGAAGATCCTCTAAGAAGAAGAAAAGAAGAAAGGCATCCACCTCCCAAACTCAGGATGAGTCAGAACATCCTGAGGAAGTGCATGAAGAGGGCTCTCAACCAACTCCTATCATAGTAGAGCCTCTCTCTGTTGGAAGACCAATTCTATCATGGACATTTGTTGAAGATCCTGATAGATGGTATGTCACTAGAGATCAGGGAGAACAACATGTCTATTTCACTAGTGACATGCTTGAACTTCCTCTGCATGATCTCTATGACATGAGAAGGTACTTCATGGGTCTGAAGAATCCTGATCTGCTGATGAAGAAAGGAATTCTAAAGATCCTCATGTGGACTATCCCATTCTGAAGACCTCTCTGTTTTGGTAGCATCAGCCTAGGGGGAGTTTGTAGGAACCTCTGAGGTTATGAGGCTGATGCAACCAAAGGATACCAAAACAACCAAGTCTTCCAACATGCACTAAGGAACAAAGAAGAACTAGCTTCAGAAGTTTTACACACTCAAGTAAAATGCTAAGTGTAAAATCATCCGAAGCCAATGTTCAGAAGAAATTACTAAGGAAACTTTACACTAAGTGTCAAGTCTTCCAAAGCCAAAGACTCAACTCTTCCGAAGGTTAAAGATGAAGTCTTCTGAAGCTCTCAAGACAAAGTCTTCCGAAGCTGAATAAAGACAAGACTGATTACTTTAGAAGAGAGAGAAAAGACACCTTTTCTGTCAACTTTATCATAAAGCAACCCCCTGTCCGCTGCATACTCTGGTGGTTCACCAACTATCATAAGTTGGTGAAACTTCCATGCTTTATGATAAAGTAGATAAGGTCTTTGTCTGCAAGTTTCTGTATTTGTTTATTCTTGGCTTTTTGTAATAGGAAAGTCTGTGAGCTATGGCCTGTCATAGTCACTAGTCAAAAGACAATCTGCCTTTTGACTTTAGGCTAATCTTGTTGTCTAGATTAGTCACATCCAACTATCTTTTTGCATATTGACGGTTGTAGGTTTAGTATAAAGAGTCAAAGGTTCTTGTATTTCAAATATCAGTGCAAACACTTGTAATAGAACCTAAGAAGCAATATACTACTTCCTTGAAATTTATTTCTTGTGTTCTTGCTCTTACTTTACTTATGTTGTGCATTGTATCATCAGTTTAAGTTCTAAGTTCCCCATTTGAATTGTTAAGTGATCCTAAAGATCCTCCTAAGTGTGTTAACTAAGTGAAAAGTCTCTTTTAATGGTCCTGCATGATGATCATATGCAGGTTAGTTTTATGTTCATTTTATTTATTTAGCATGCTTGTGTTTCTAATTTCCATCTTGATTTAGTTTTCAAATATTGGTTTGAAAACTCATGCTTGGCTTGTTTGTGAGGCCATCTTGTTTAGCGCGCATGTGTACGTGTGTGAGCACACAAAGTGTCAACGTTTATGACGTGTGAGTTATACATTTCTTCCTCCATTCTTGTTTGTTTGCTTGTTACAGCGACCTTCTTGCTCTTACACATGCTTTTTTTTTAATATCTAGAATCTATGAATGCAAAGACAAAACTATTTGCAAACACAAAACTATTTGCAAGTAATATTATTCTGAAATATTATTTAAAAAACTAAATTACAATATCCCATCTCTTTAGTATATATAGCCTAACTTAACTTGATATACAAGAACTATTTTTAGACTAAGTTTCCGATCTCCACAAAGTAGGAGATGCATAACCTATTCAAACTAACTTATTTGATTAAGCCTTAGACCCGCCACCGACTTTTGGATCATGGGTCCTTAACTTTTGACATGTTTGAGTAAGTCGTGCATTCCTTTGAATTTAGTTCTCGTGGTAGACTTCATTAAGATATCTACACGTCGCTTATCACCACTAAATGGTCTATATTGATTTGCTCATTTTCTATACACTACCAAATAAAATGGTATGTGTGTTCTTTAATGAAATTGCTAACACGTCATCAACCTTAAGCTTTATTTTTTACTTCTCCTAATTAAGAGCTCTCTATGCCAAACGGCTTGACATACAACTGTTTTGGCTACCATGAACTTGGCTTAACACGAAGACAGAGCCACGGTAGCTTACTTTTGATAGCAAGGGCGCTTCCATAGTAAAACACGTTCCTGATATTTTGACTGTCAGTAAAACTGACTAAATTCTTTACTTGTCAATATATAATCCCAAAGCTCACGGTGCCTTTGACATACCTTTGTGTCTGTTAGATCGCTTGCAAGTGAGTTTCTTTTGGGGCTTGATATAATGGCTTACTACATCGACCAAATATGCCAAGTTGGGTCGACACCGCTATAAATAGCGTAAACAACTAAACATCCTGCTTGTCGCCGATAGCTTATTGCTTCAACATCCTTGCCTTGTTCTTCTATTGTCAGTTAACATTACTTCTATAAGATTGTTCATGATATTGGAATGTTTCAAATCAGCCTCTTTTAACATTTTCTTAGCGCATGATTCCTGTTTGTGGGTATTGCTTTTCACTTTAATTGTGTTCTCCTAGATTATATGAGAGCAAACCAAGACCCACTCATCTTATTTTTTCATTTTCTTATTTAAAGTTGAGATGGCCCGTAGTGAATGTGAAGTAAATAGCGTAAACATCCTACTTGTCGCGGATAACTTACTACGTCAACATCCTTGCCTTGTTCTTCTATTGACAATTAAACATTACTTCTATGAGATAGTTTAGGGAATGTCAAAGTATTATGGTTAAAAAAAAAAAAAATTTATAGATAAAAAAACAAAAGTGGATACAGTCACTAAAGGTAAGGTACAAATCATGCAGAATGTATAGGATAATTAGTAATATATATAATGGTTTTTAAATTAATAAAACGTTATTCTGTGTTTAAATTTTATATTTAACATAATAATATTAATACAAATTTAATAATATAAATTCAAATTAGTTAATAAATAATTATTAACTAATTATAATTTATATTATTAAAAGTTATTATAAAATTTGTTAATTTGTATAATATATGTTACTTGTATATCTTTATTAAAATAAAATAATTTAAAAAATTATATGTATAACAAATTTTGAAATAAAAGCTAATTATCAAAAACGTCCTTTAAATTAGGTTTAAAGTTTCAAAAATAGTTCTTTAAGAGGTAGAAAGACTAAAATGCCCTTGACTTAACGGAGAAAATTAACGTCCGTTAGTCTAAAGGACGTAATCTGTTATGAAAAGTATACATAAATGATAATTAGAGTACTTTTTGAAGATAAAAGATGATACCTGTAATTTCCTATAAACTTAAAGGACGTTTTCTGAAATTTTGTCTTTATATCATTTTATCGCGTTTGATTTTTAACGAGTCCAGACTCTAAAGTGAAATCTAGTTTCTCAAATATGACCATTTTTATTTTCTACCTTCCAGTTTCCGGATGTTTAGCAACGAAGATGTTACAATCGGTGCATGGATGCTTGCAATGAATGTTAAACATGAGAATAACCGTCAACTTCGTCAACCAGAATGCACTGCAACATCTATTGTTGTCTGGGATATTCCCAAGTGTTCAGGTTACAGTCTCCTAACATTCCATTTAAAGCTGAACGTTATGTTTAGAAAACCCATATTACTTTGCTCTTGTAATCTTCTATTTAAAGAAACAAATGAATGAAAGAAAGGAGTGAAATTTTCAAAAAAAAATAAAAATAAAATTGTCGTCTTTTATTGTTGAGGTGAACTGTGGAACCATCATTCGGGTCCGGTGGTGTTGTTGTATCATAACTCATGTTTTGGTTGCCCAACTAATGAACCGGGTGGTTTTACTTTTGTATCCCGGTTCTCCGTTGATTACCGTTGCCTTTGATTTTCTTTTCGAACGGTTGAATATCTAAGTCTCTAGCCATTGTTTGTTATCAGAGCTTTGGGTTCAATTCATTTTCTTTCCACTAGATGCTTGATTACCACCATCTACATCCATGGATACTAGTAGCAGTGTCAAGTTGAAGAAGATCGTTGATAACCTTGAAGCCGAAAAGCGGGAAATGACTCAACATATGAAAACAATGCAGGACCAGATCCAAGAGTTAACTGTTTCGGGTTGGAGACCACGCGAAGAAAGTCAGAAGGGTATGATGATGTCGACCACACTAAGGGATTTTGGGTTCACAATCAGGTACGGACCGGGCCATAGTTTTCTAATGATGTTAAGGTCAATATTTAAGAGTATGATGGTCATCTTGACCCGGACGAGTTCATTGAATGGTTGAACATGGTCGAGCGGGTTTTTGATTACAAGCAGCTCATTGAAGAAAACAATGTAAAAATCATAGCACTTAAACTTCAAAAATATGCTTCGACTTGGTGGGGGAATACATGCACAAAAAGGGAACGGTTGGGAAAATCAAAAGTGAAGACATTGTCAAAGATGAACAAATTGTTGAAGCAAAAATGCTGGCCAACCTATTACCTTCAATCTAGCTTCTCCCAGCTCCATAACTTGAAACAAGGAGCCCGATCAGCTAAAGAGTATACCCATGGTTTCGAACACCTCCTAATGAAGAATGACTTACCGGAAGATGAGCCACAAACTTTGGTTCGTTACCTGGGGGGACTAGAACCAAATATTGCACATGTTGAACTATACCCTTAATCTACCTTGGAGGAACAATCCGTGTTGTCCCATAAGGTATATCTCCAACAAAAGGTCAAGGGCAAGATGAAATTTGTTCGTTCAAACGCCAAAGCCTTCTCTAAAGTTAAACCTATTCCAACTCCTAAAGCACAAAATGCCACAGAAGCTGCTGCCACCCCAATAAGAGTTCCACGGTGTTGTTTTCGGTGCTAAGGATTTGACCATAGCACCTCGGAGTGCCCCGACAAGAATTACTACACTAGAGGACTTTGAAGTAGAGGAGAACACGTGTTTTACGTGTTGTCAAGACCACAATGGTTCATGACCTATGATGAATCTATCACACCATAATGCTAAGTCCTATAACTATATCAAAAGAAATATCTAAGAAATTATTTCAGTGGTTCATTCTTCCCTCTATTGCCTTGTATGCTTAAACAAATCGGACAAGGCAATATTGCGTTGAAGTGCCCTTTCACTATGATATCAATGTTGAAGTACTACTCCAAGATGGTGGCGAGTGTCTAGTGGTTAGGCGAGCACTTAACGGTAACAATAAGCGGTAAGATAATTTGCAACGTGAAGTTATCTTCCATACGCGTTGCACCATCTCCGACAAAGTTTGCACCTTGCTTATTGACGATGGCAGTTGCACGAATGTAGCCTCTCAAACATTGGTCTCTAAACTGGAGTTGGCAACCAAACCCCATCTTTCACCCTATGTTATTCAATGGCTAAACCAAGGTAAGGGTATCTGTGTCTCTCATCGTACTTTATTATCATTTAGCATTGGCCGAAAACATGAAGACAATATTTGGTGTGACATGATTCTCGTGGACGCATGTCATGTATTACTTGGTTGTCCTTGGCTATTTGATAGAAAACTTATGCATGATGGGTATAAAAAATACCTATTCTTTCAGCCACGGGGATAGATGAATCGCGTTTGAATCATATTCCACCCTCTACTTACCCTACTGAACCACCACTGCCATTGAATAATCGGTTGAAAGCTGCTCGACATGAATTTATTGCCTTTCAAGAGTTGATTCTGATGGGTTAAGATGACAAAGGGATCTCTCTAACCCGTGAAGTACACCCATTTGCTCAGTCTCTTTTACATACCTACCAGCATGTCTTCCGTGCTGACATTCCTTCAGGGTTACCATCGTTGCATAACTATTAAGCACCGGATCGACCCGTACTAGGTTCTGTATTACCCAACAAACCGGAATATAGAACCAACCCACATGAAACATTAGAGATCCGAAGGCAGGTTGAGGAGTTGTTAAATAAAGGACTCATTCGTGAGTCCCTTAGTCCATGTATTGTACCTACTCTTCTCATTCCAAAAAAATGGGGAGTGGCAGATATGTGTAAATAGCTAGGAAATCAATAAGATCACTATTAAGTATCAATTTCCCATCCCTAGATTGAATGACTTAATTGGATGAGCTTCACGGGTCTAAGATCTTTTCAAAGATTGATTTAAGAAGTGATTATCACCCTATTCGAATTAATGAAAGAGATGAGTGGAAGACTACTTTTAAAACAAAAGATGGTTTGTATGAATGGCTTGTTATGCTCTTCGGATTATCAAACGCACCAGGTATCTTTATGCAATTGATGAACCATGTTCTAAAACCATTTCTCGGCAGTTTATTGTGGTGTACTTTGACGATATACTCGTGTATAGTCGGTCTGAAGATGAACACCAGGAGCAATTGCAGAGGTTGTTTGGTATATTAGCAAAGGAGAAACTATATGGTAATCTTCATAAATATGAACTTTTCTCTCTACATGTCACCTTTTTAGGATACTTTGGTTCATCCAAAAGCATCTAAGTAGATGAAAAGAAAGTACAAGCCATTAAAGATTTGCCTACTCCAAAATCCATCCAACAGATTTGGAGCTTCCATGGATTAGCTTCGTTCTATTGCCACTTTTTTAAGAACTTTAGCACAATAGTGGCTCCTATGACCAAGCTCACGAAATTGAAATAGTTGAGTGGAACAGCCAAGACAGATCCGATAGCCAGTGCTGAATCTTTGAGTTTTCGGTAGCTTTATTTTCTTCATAGATCAAGAGTTGTAGTATGACAAGCCATGTTATATGAAACCAATTGCTAGCCTATCAAGAAGACACAAGCCTGGAAGTTTGGAGGTAGCTGAGATGCGAATGCTGAGATGGATGTGTAGACACATAAGGATTGACATGATAAGAAATGAAGTTCTAAGGGAAGGTTGAGATGGTTCAGCCATGTGTGTAGGAGACAATCGACCCATAAGGAGTGTGGAAACTCTAATAATGGACGAGAAAGGAGCAGAGGCGGACCCGAGATGACATAGGAGGAGAAGATTAGACAGGATCTCATAGACGTGCATCTCTCAGAGGACATGATTGGTGATAGAAACTCTTGGAGACGTAGGATACATGCTAGATATTTATAGGATACATGTAGAGTAAAACTAAGCTTGGGCGCGTCATACCTTAGGTTCTGTAGTAGTAGGGACCTATCACTTTCTCTAGGTCTTTTTTTAGCCTTTATTTTATTTAAAGGTACCTTAGACCTATAGACTTCACGTTGTCTTTTTATTTTCTATTATTACAGTTTTATATGTCTAACGTGGTTTTGTTTGTGTGTAGTTTACTTTTACCTTACTAACTTTTATTGCTAATATTTTAAGCTATCGTGTTGCTTTGAACATGTTGCTTTGAACACATTACTAACTTTTATTGCTAATATTTTAACCCGAACCCATTTATAGAAACCCAAACCTGTGAATATCATTTTAGGTTCTTGTCGTTTCAGAAAGTCACACCTCTAACCTCATAAAAAATGAAATATTATGTGGCATATTCTAAAAGGATATGACATACTTAATTTAGATAAATATGTGTTATATTTATACACAAATTGAAAATATAGATACATTTATAAAATCACATACTATGTATATTAGCTATATAATTCTCAATAAATAGATATTAATAATGCACTTTAATTGTTAAATTATCATTTAGTTATTATTTATCAAATCTCTACTACTATATAATACATAAATTTAGGGTAAAAAGGAATTTCACAACGTTTGTAAGACGCGCCCGTCATAATATTGTTACCAGCACATTCAACCGTCTGAGCAACTGCAACTGAAACGGCTCCCATTCAACCGTGCAGCAACTAAAGCGGCTGAGTCTCCATTCAATGAATAGGTGGCATGAAACCACCATTGAATGTTTGTGTCGGTTTACAATCCCCCTAACCTCCACATGTTTACTTATACTCGGAATGCAACTTTCTACCTCGGGATCAATTTGGGGTAATAACAATTACACAGGTCATAACAGTGGTTGCTAGGGCTACCATGGTGACCCTTGACGGCCACGACAAGTTAAATCAGGAGGTTGACAATGTTGTACAATGTGTGTGGTGATGATGGTCGGCAAGGAGAGGAACCAGCCTTACTAGGTGACGGCAGCGGGTTCTTGAAGGAACCCAGGCAAGATTTTTATAGTATTTAAGCAACTCGATTTGAAATCTTATGTATTTCATTATAGGTAGTATGATGATAGGTAGATCTTTGGACTTTGATTTTAAAACATATTTCTTTTAAAAAGTATGATCCCTTGGAAATTAAAATCCTAGAGGATGAAGTATAATATATTTTGCATTTCTTCATGTGCCTTGGTAGCCGTTAGTGAAACAAAAAATTGAAAGGCTCCTTTAGTGATGATTTGCATTTAAGTAATTGAAAGGCTCCTTTAGTGATGATTTGCTCATGTGCAAATTCTGCTTCTATGTAATAGTTCTATGAGTGTATGCTTTTTTGTGATAGTTTATTAACATTATTAGTAATTTGTGTACTTTGACATGCATACAGATACATAGAGATGTAACTCAACTGTAGTTAAAGATGTGTATTTTTTAGTGTTAATTATGCATTTTTAATGTTTAAGTTATAACTAAATTGCTTTGAAACCACTCTGATTATCCAAAAAAATAGGTAGGTTTGCATCTCTTTCATGTAGCTTGCTTTATGCAAAGACATGATAGTTTATTAACATTATTAGTAATTTGTGTACTTTGACATGCATACAGATACATAGACATGTAACTCAATTGTAGTTAAAGATGTGCATTTTTAGTGTTAATTATGCATTTTTAATGTTTAAGTTATAATTGAATTACTTTGAAACCACTCTGATTATCCAAAAAAAACAGGTAGGTTTGCATCTCTTTTATGTAGTTTGCTTTATGCAGGGACATATTTAGCTCTTAAGGATAATAAGAACTGTTGCAAAGTTGATAAAAAGGTCCAAAGATTGTTCATCACCGGTTGTAGATACTTTTTTAGTTTTAATTCTATTGATGAATTTATTTTAGTTGCGAGGAAAGATTTCACCTTAAAAAGGTAGTACTACAATTCGTTATCGAAAGTATTTTGTACATTTTATACTTTTAGCTTGAGATATCAAACTCAAGGTGCGAAGCTTTGATTCCATCAAGTAAGTCGATGTTGGTTGATTATAATGGAATGAAGTTCGGTCCACTTTTTTTATTTTATCTAAATTTTTTTATTTTTTTATTTTTAACGGTTTTCCCAAATTGTTGATTCAGATACAATCATCTTGATTTGATACCCCGCATCTGTATGATCAGATACTTGAGTTCAGAAGAAATCGATTCCGCATGTTGGAACGAAGTTAATTATCCGTCCATCAACAACACAAACAGGTATCATAAAACCCTACCCCTTTCTCAATTTCATTTTACTTTTGCTACCTTTGGTTCATCAGTTCTGAAAGTTCTGTGATTTTGTGTCATTAAATTGTTTTTTCTAATAATGAAACGTTTTTAATTATGTAAAGTACAATGTTAATAATATGGATTTGGAAATTAGCAACATAGCATCTATCCTTTTTTTAAGGTTAGGCTTTATTCAAGAATACTAATCCTAATGTCGTCTTTGCTGCTTTCAAGCATCACCAATCTTTTTGGTTCAATAAAACTTTTATCTATTTATATAATTTCTTGGATTACATGTATTTGCAATGCCATTGTTCTTTCGCGTGAAAATTACAAAAGGAGGCAGTTAACACAGTTAACATGCAACAACATACCGTATTTGGGTATTATGCATCTTACAATGTAAGATTTATATTTGTGTAACTAGGGTTTATAGCTACAAGGAATTATTGATTAGTTGAGTTCTAAGATGTTTTTTCCTTAAGAGCACAAGGTGTACATAATTATGAAGCATATGATGGATGCCTTGGTTGAGTACTGTATATGAACATATAACTGAGCTGAGATCTAGGGGTTCTAAACTAATTTTAAATTGTTAGTCACCCAACATTAGTTATTTGTTATAGTGTGTTATCAAAGCAAATGGTATTCATTTTGTAAGTGTAATATAGCAGATGTTAACTACTCATTGAAAGGAAACCATTAGGTTATAAGACAAAGACTAAAGTTTCAAGCTTTGATAAGGTAAAAAAAAATGTATGCACACTAATATATGACAACTAGCTCTTTTGACACTCATAATTATCACTCCACTGTACTTATGATACTATGCATTCTCTCTAATTGCTTTTGTACTTGTGGATTCTAAGCTTAATATTGATTATGCTTTAACTTTTTAATGATCAATGATGATTTTCTCCAAAGGAGGTTTCACCCATTCTTAGTTTTATCTTGATTCTATGTTTTATATTAAGTTGAATTCTAATAAATGTGTTATATACTTCACAAAATATCTTAACCCTTAACCTATTTCTCTTAGAAATACTACCATTTAGAAATTCCAATAAAAACTAATGTGTGTGCATGTCTACTTATGCAGAAATACGTATGTGTGTTTATTTTAGATTATTTTTAATATTATTTGTTATCATAAGTGTTTTTTAATTCTTCACTAAAATTTTGTTTGTTTGTTATTAAAAGTTTCATGTCACTAATTTCTCTAATGCCATGTGTATAAATTTTTAACTAATAGGAATTCAAGTAAAGGGCTTACAGTTGGAGTAGGTTTATTTACGGGGCCATCTGTCTTGAAAGTGTTTATAGCATTATTCGAGTTTAGGTAAATGAAAAATGAAAAACTATTTTGAATACATCATTCAGGTACAATTTTCCAGTACAAATTTTAACATCCAAACATATTATGGATATGACATGTATCCGTTGACCCAATCAACATGTTTTCTTTTTAATAATGTTTTTTGATAATTTTTCCCACTTGAAAGTGATTAAAAATATATGTTTGAAACTTTGAACCATTTAACTTGTTTCTCATGAACATGTTCTATTTCAAGTTTTCATAAGATCTTACATCAAATAATTATGAGCATAAATCTATGACCCAAGAATGAGTTAGGAATACAATGTAAAAGCAATGTGTTATGGTGCATCTTTAGTGACCCTTGGTCCTTCCTTAAAATGCTTAATCCTCACCCCTGTACCACACTTACTCCTTGAAGTTGAACTCTAAGAGAGCTCACATAGTGACACAAGCCTCCACAATGCAGACCACCCATATGCATTGAGTCCCTTAACTCTTGTAGGCAAAAAATGGTCTTTAACGCTAAGCATGCCTGCTACTTTCCAAACAGCAATTGTTCTAACAAAATGTGCTTCAAGTATGTAATGCCATTATCTCATCAAGCCATGCAAATGTGTCAAAATTTCCATGGTTCTTGGATGATTTTCATCTTATACCCTAAATGTATGAACTGACAGGATCAGTGATCTAAGTTTGATCAATTAGAGTTGAATCGCAGCGGAATTAGAACAAGAATTAGACAAATATAGCAAGAACACATAGATATTCAATGGAACAGTACACGGTTATAGAGAAAGAGGGTTTTCTGCAAAAGGGATAATATCATTCATGCACAAATGCTTCGGTATGGCGGCCGCTAAGCTTCACTAAGCTGCGCTGAGTTTCGCTATAGCTACCACCTTACAATTAGGTCAACATTCCTTATATAAAGGAATGTGACGTCTGCTGATGTCACTTGATAGTGACATCTAACAGAATTATTACAAACAACTGAAAGTAAGCAAACTACTGAGAATGTTCACAACAACTGAGAACATCTCAGAGTATGCTAAGTACAAGATGAAACTAAAACTACTGAAACTACAAGTACTGAATACAAAAACATAAAACTACTGAAAGGAAACCATCACAACTACTGAAGAGGTCTTCTTCAGCTGTTGTGACAACATCTGAAACTTGGTCTTCAGTCTTTGTCTTCAGCTTTTGTCTTCAGACTTTGTCTTCAGTTCTTTAGCTTCAGACTTTGTCTTCAGCTTTTTCACTTCAGATTTTGTCTTCAGCTCTTCACTTCAGACTTTGTCTTCAGCTCCTTCACTTCAGACTTTGTCTTCAGCTCTTTCACTTTAGACTTTGTCTTCAGACCTTGTTATCAGTTGATGTCTTCAGCTGTTGCAGACTACTTCAGTTGTTGTAATGTCTGTGGGACTTAAAGGTTTTTCTGATCAGGCTCATTGGTTCTTTTGGTCCAACAAACTCCCCCTGAACCAATGCAGCCAAAACCTTTAAGCTTATTGAGGTCCCACTTATTCTTGGCAGAAATACTCTCTTGATCAGCTTCAGAGATATCAGATAAGCACAGGCCAGGGAACAGGTTTCAGTAGATGTGAATGTCAAAGGATGGAAGGGAACTCTGTCTTGGGGAACTGGACACAGAGCTGTTATCCCAACCATGAAACCTACTTCCCATTGATGAGTCTATAAGACTCTCTGACGTAGGCCTCAAGGAGAACAACTTGTTCCTCCTTAGTGAGTTCTTCTGCTTCTCCTTCGAAGAAGAACTCTGGGCCATAGTACTCTGATAGGTACTTTAACGTCTTTCCATTTTTCAACTCAACAGTTGTTATCTCTCTGTAAGCAAATTCATCTGGGTGAGTCCCTTCTAATAACAACTGGAGTTCATTTTTCTTGATCTCTTCAAGCCTCTTGTATAACAACCCCTTCTTGACCATTTTGTTCTCCATTAGAGTTTGAGGGGTCATCTTTGACTTGTAGGCTCTCTTGAAGTCTTCAAGTATCTCCCAGGGTGAGACTACAATGGCCAACATAATAACAGCATCTATGGTCTTTCTCACTTGGCCATTGTATCTACTTGGTATGGATTTCTTATGAATTCTAGAACTAACCCTGGGGTCTGGCCAAATCCTTACTCTCTCCTTTTGATATTGAAAGGTATACCTGAGAGCATACAGCCTTTGAGCGTGTTTCTTCATGGCTTGTATAGATGATGACTGAGGAAACTCTTTGTCAACCATCTTCAAAAGTTGCTCATCGTGCTGTTTCTGCTGTTCTTCTTCTTCAATCTTAACTTTCACCATTTGCCTCTGAAAGTCTGGTGTGATCATTTGTTGACTTCTGGGCTCAGGTATTTTTAGAACAGCAGAGATTGGCAGACTGTCTTCTTCATCATCTTCTTCTTCTTCTTCTTCCATCCTCAACACCCTTCTCCTCCTTCTGGGTGCATCATTGGATGTGGTTTGAGGTGGTTTTTGGGGTAAGGGAGTTGGTTTTGAGGGTTGAGTTGGTTTAAGTTTAGGTTTAGGGATTGGTTTGGAGAGTTGTGGGGTTGGTTGTTTTTGAGTGGGAGTTTGGGAAGGCTGATCTAGCATTTTTGTGGTAAGTTTGGCTTTGGAAAGCTTGGCCATATCAGTTCTCTTCCCAGCACCTGCTTCATCTAAGGCTTCGATAATCAACCCCTTATTGAATGCTTCAGAAGCACAGATTCTGGTGGTTATTGCCAGAATACTGTCTCTGGTCCATGATTTAATCTCAATTAATGATCTTCCCAAGTATTTTGCAATAAACCTGATCATTATCTCCAACCTCTCCCTTTCCATCACACTGTAACTGGCCCATCTCTCTTGTATCTCTTTAATCTCCAGCCTTCTGATCTCAGTGTCTAATGTAGCTGTATCAAAGCCTTGTCTGAAGAGTTGGTCTATTATTCTGTCCATTGATCTGCTGTGAGCTTCATCAGCTTCTTTAATCAGATCTTCCAATGATTTCTCTTCATCAGGCTTTTGAGTTTCAGCACTTTTCTTTCTCTTGTATGTGATCAGCTGTTTTTCCTTTTCTAACTCCTTTTCTTTCTCTTGTTGTTTCTCATCTTCCACTCTCTTTCTCTTTCTTTCTTTCACTGCCTTAGACTCCCCCTTTTTGGGTGCATTGGGTTCAGGGGTTTGAATGGCAGAAAGCTTCTTTTGCACAGCATCATCAACAAGTGTTTGTAGATTTGAGGAGATCCTCTCATCAATGGCTTTATGCACAATCTCATTGATGATGGGAGTGATGAGAGGTAAGGAATGTTGAAAGGTAGCAACCATCTGCTCAGAGGGGTTCTGTCCCTGAGAGGTGGTGCCAAAAGCAGTGGCTGGTGGCTCAGTTGAGTGTAGTGGCTGAGTGTTTGGTGAACCTTCAGATGAAGGTGCCATCTGTGGGTTTATTGGGGCAGATGGACTTTGATCCTGAGACATTTTGGCAAGCAGTTCTTTGAGTCTGCTCACCTCAGCCTCAAGGATTGTGTTATGGGCTAAGACATCAAAGAAAAAGCCCAGGTCATCATCAGTCTTTGCTGAATCACCTGACCTCCTGATTGAATCAGGATGTACATGCCCTGAGTGTAGATCAGTTGTAGCATGTGCCCCTTGTTCTTGGTTCTGGGGACTTCCTGCCTCAGGACTGAGTCCTTCATCGGCAGTTGCCTCTGGTGAGGTCTTAGAGATGTTACCAACTGCATCCTGTTCATTTGCTGAATCAGTAGAAGTGGCAGCCTCACCAGATGTTCTAACCTCCTCCTCTACACGGGGAGATTGAACATTATAACCCCTGTGCTGTGGGTTATCAGCAGCATTTTGGTCCTCTTCCTCAGCTGTTGAGGTTCTCCCCATTGTAATTGGTTTCTGGGGAGGAGGAGAGGAATGCAGCTGACTCAGCACTTGTGCAACTATAATGGTTGGGCTTTGAGGGGCGGTTGCATTTGGAGATAGGTTTTGAAGCAGATTGCCTGGGGGTTAGAACCAGTACCTGTTTCCTGTATTGGTGGTACAGGGGCATCCTCAGGGGACTCATCTCCCTGAGTAGCCTTTTTGGGCTTTTTGGTGTTGGGTTTGGTGGGGACTTTGGATCTGGAAGTGGAGGCTGTGGGTTCCCGCTGCTTGGGTTTTAGCAGCCGGGCAGCCCCTTTCAGTGTAGGGTCAGAGTTGTGCCTGGAGTATACTTCAGGCAATACAGCCGGAGCAGGGACTCCAAGGCCAACAAGGCCGTCTGATTTTAGCTGATTTAAAATTATGGCCATGAGAAACCTGGGATATAATATCCATCTGTTTGCCACAGGTTTCAAAGCCAGATCCTTTAGTTCCATGAAAACTATCTCAGAAAAATTTAGATTTTGTCGTTCAAAGATAGAGTATAATACCTGTTGCCATCGGGAGGACATCTGATCCCATGAGGAGGTTTTTGATGCAAGGCAGACATTCACCATGTGGAATATAAGACGTTCAGCATCATGGAAGTGCTTCTTCAGAATGGTGTAGCACTTAAGTCTCCTTCATACCCGTTATTGATGAAAGACATATCAGTTGTGCCTTTCGGGTATTCTGTGACACAGGTGGCATCATGTAGATTTAGGGTTTGTCGAATGATGTCTGGAGTGATGACCACCTGTTTCTGGTTAACCAACGACTGGAGAGTGATTTGGCGATCATTCTCACCAGTTTGCACAGAGACGTTGGTCCAGAATTGGCTTAGGGAATCGGGGTATATGGTAGGATTCAGAAGAAAAGCGGTTCGGTACTGGGAATCTACCATAAGATCGATGGCATTATCAAATTTGTTCCAAAAGGCCGATTTCGAGAGGTAGGCAACACAGTTGTGTCTGGGTTTGAGTTTCATGGTCGCCATTGTTGAGAGAGTGAAGGACATAAAACGGCTAATGAAACGTTTGAAATTAGGTTTAGGTATTTATAGGGTAAGAAAAGGCTGATATAAAACGACTGAAAGTGTTGGTGCTGTCATCAGTTGTTTGAAAACAACTGAAGACCTGGTTTAACTTTCAGAAGTTGTAACAACTGAAGACTTGGTATTAGTCAGTAGTTGTGAAACTACTGAAGACATGGTTTTGGCTTCAGGTGTTGTAAACAACTGAAGATTTGGTGTTAGTCATCAGTAGTTGTAAAACTACTGAAGACATGGTTTTGGCTTCAGTTGTATGAAGTGAAACAGCAGTTGTAGAAACAACTGAAGAGAAAAGTTTCTCATCAGCTGTTGTCGTCAATTCTTAGCTCATCAGCTGTTTCATTCTGACCTCAACACTTATCAGACTTTTTGTCTGATTTTCAGACGTTTCATTGGTCATCAGTACTTATCTGTTATACTGACATCAGTAGTTGTAACTACATCAGTAGTTGTAACCACATCAGTTCTTTCAACAGATAGAGTACTTCAGTACTTTTAAGTAATTTAGTCTTCAGTAGTTATGAAAACTACTGAGGATAAAAGAACTTATCAGTACTTATTTGTGACAATAGTATACGAATGCTCATCAGTACTTGTTGACTGAGATCATCAGTAGTTGTCACTTATTCTAGCTGCAGCATACCAAGCCTTAACACTAGGTTTTGGAAAGTTGAACTGTCCAAAGGCTTAGTAAATGTCTGCAAGCTCATCAGCACTAGGAACAAACTTTGGATCAATCAGACCTTTTTCAAAACAATCCCTAATAAAATGGTGTCTGATCTCAATATGTTTGGTCCTAGAGTGCTGGACTGGATTCTTGACAATACAAAGAGCTGAAGCACTATCCATTAGTAATGGAGTCTTAGTCTCTGTAATGCCATAATCCAATAATTGATTCTGAAGCCAGAGTACCTGAGATGTACAACTTGCAGCAGCAATGTACTCGGCTTCAGCAGTGGATGTAGCAACAGATGTTTGTTTCTTACTCTGCCAAGAAACCAAACAGTTGCCTAGGAATTGACATCCACCAGAAGTTGATTTTCAGTTAATTTACACCCTTGCAGATATACTAAAGATCCTCTTGACCTGCAATCAAATGAGACTCTTTAGGAGCAGCCTGAAATCTAGCACAAACACAAGTTGCAAACATAATATCTGGTCTAGAAGCTGTTAAGTACATCAAGGACCCAATCATACATCTGTAAAGTGTTTCATCAACAGCTTTACCTTTCTGATCTGCATCCAGTTGTGTGGTGCTGCACATGGGAGTAGAACAGGGCTTACAGTTTTGTAAATCAAACTTTTCCAAAAGACTCTTTGTGTATTTTGACTGATGAATGAAAGTTCCATCAGCCTTTTGTTTGATTTGCAAACCTAGAAAGAACTGTAATTCTCCCATGGCACTCATTTCGAATTTTTGTTGCATCAACTTTGTAAATGCATCACACAACTGTGGATCAGAGGATGCAAAAATAATATCATCAACATAATTTGAACAAGGAGCTTATGCTGACCCACTTTCTTAATGAACAAAGTTTTATCTATGGAGCCTCTAGTGAAATTATTCTGAAGAAGAAAATTTGACAGTGTTTCATACCAGGCTCTAGGAGCTTGTTTCAACCCATAAAGAGCCTTATCAAGTTTATACACCCAATCAGGATGTTTATTATCCTCAAAACCTGGTGGTTGACACACATAAACCTCTTCTTTTATTTTACCATATAAAAATGCACTTTTGACATCCATTTGAAAAACTTTAAGATTGTGGAATGCAGCATAGGCTAAGAACAATCTAATTGCCTCCAGTCTGGCTACAGGGGCAAAGGTTTCATCATAATCAATACCTTCTTCTTGTGAAACCCCTGGACAACCAGTCTGGCCTTGTTCTTGACAATTTGCCCATTTCATCTGTTTTATTAAACCCCATTTAGTGCCTATTGCACACTTACCTGGGGGTAGAGGAACCAGTTCCCACACTTGCTGCTTTTTGAACTGAAGAAGCTCAAGCTGCATGGCATCAACCCATCCATTGTCTCTTAATGCAATATGATAGTTCTTTGGCTCTTGCTGACTGATGAAGAGAGCATAGAAGCAGAAGTTGGACAATTGACTTCTAGTTGAGACACCAGCATTGATATCACCAATGATTTGAGACATTGGGTGATTCTTCAGCTCTTGGTACACTATGAGATCTGTGCAAGTGTTTGTAGCACGCTCAGCAGCAACAGATGTTGATCCAGATTCTTGAAACCAAGTATTAGATGGCAAGTCAAATGAAGTAGAGGATTCAAAAATCTCATCAGCATTTGTTGTGGATGGTGCTACTGAAGCTACAGGAACATCAAGTTTAGTAGACTCAGGCAGTTGATCACTAAACTTGAATAGGTGAGTACTGGGATCATCATCAACATCAGTACCACCAGATGGATGACTAGCTGCAGAAGGTGATGAATTCACATGATCTGCAACAGCTGGAGGCTGATAAGGAACATATTGCAGTATGTCCAGATCAAACAACTCCACAGTTTTGTGGATTTTGTCCTTAGGGGATTCATTGAACTTCACATGCAAGGTTTCTTCAACCATCTTTGTTCTGCAGTTGAACACTCTGTAAGCCTTGCAAGTGGATGAATACCCAACAAAATACCCTGCATCCACCTTAGAATCAAACTTTTGGAGTGATCCTTTGTGTTGAGAATGTAACAAGGACACCCAAATGCTCTGAAGAATGAAATTAGAGGAGCCAAATGATGTAGAACTTCATAAGGAGTCTTCATCAACCTCTGATTCACTAAAGCTCTATTTTGCACATAGCATGCTGTGTTGACAGCTTCAGCCCAAAAGGTCAGTGGCAAACCAGAGTCAGCCAACATGGACCTTGCAGCTTCAATTAGGGTCCTGTTCTTTCTCTCCACTACTCCATTTTGTTCTGGAGTCCTTGGGATGCTATACTGCCTCTTGATTCCTTTTGAAAGGTAGAAATCATCAAGTGTATGGTTTCTAAATTCAGTTCCATTATCACTTCTTATACACTTGACTGATAGGGAATACTGCTTCTCAACATACAACACAAAGTTAATAATTGTCTGAGCAGCCTCATCCTTTGAATGCAAGAAGAAGGTCCATACAAATCTGGAGTAATCATCCACAATTACCAGACAGTATTTCTTCTTTGCCATGCTCATTACTCTCACAGGACCAAAGAGATCCATGTGCAGTAATTGCAAGCAGGCAGTGGACTTTGGTTCTTCTATAGGAGGGAATGAAACTTTGTGTTGTTTTCCTTTTAAACAAGCAGTGCAGGTTTCATCACAGTGGAACTCCTTTATTGGTAGACCTCTCACTAAACTATTGTGGATCAGCTGATTCATGTTTTTGAGATTAACATGACCCAGCCTTCTATGCCACAGTTTAGATTCCTGAGGAGAGGCCTTGGAGAACAGGCAAGGATGACCTTTTAAATCAATCTTCTTTGACAAATCCAAGGCATATACTCTTCCTATCCTGTTGGCCTTCAGGAGAGTATGTTCATCCAATACCTTGTCAATCAGCCTCAGAACTTTGGAAGACAGAATCCGGCAGTTCTGGCTTGTGAAAAGTGCAACATGCCCTTTATCACACATCTGACTGACACTCAGTAGATTATACTTGAGATTCTCCACATGGTTAACATCATCAAATCTGATTTCTCCATTTGACACAAATCCTTTCCCGATGATGTAACCCTTAGCATCATTTCCAAATGAGACAAATCCCTTCTTTCCTTGAGAGTAGTCATTAAGAAGAGAACTGCTCCCAGTACAAGACTCTCCACATATGCATAGATCACTGTACATACCAGATGCTTCTTTGGCATGCTGAAGAACCCTGCATTTATCATAAGAAACTAGTTAGCTTTAGAGACCCAAACCTTTTGGTTTTGGGTCTGTTTTCATCAACAGATTTAACCATAACTTGTTTCTCATGATTAACAGCTGATGAAGGTGGAGATGGTGCTGAAATGGATTTCTTAGATTTGGGCTTGGATTTCCTTTTCAGTGGTTTGATCACAGGTGCATCTAGTTGGTTAACTCTCCCCAACAAATTGAACCATCATAACAAGTTGTGTCTGATTTGTTGCTAAAGCCTTCAGCTCATTTGACACATCAGTACTTGTTTTTGATGAGTTCCTGTGACCCACCATTTCCTCCTTCTTGAAATTCACAGACTTAGTCTGATGTTTATCATGAGGAACACTATCAGCTGTTTTCTGATAACCCCATCCTTCTTTTTGGATTTTGGCGAGGCCTTGGGTTTATCAGTTTGAGATGACTGTGGTACAAACTTGGTCTCAAACTCATTTTTCATTTTATTAATCTCTTCTTTAATGAGCTTATCTCTGTTGAGTTTGGAACCCTTTTTGTACCAGCATTCATCAGATAGATGATTGAATTTACCACATATTTCACATGGCTTATTCTTCATCTTGGATTGATCAACTGCTGAAGTGGAAACTACTGAAGGTGTGATCTTCAGTACTTTCCTCCTTTCAGTACTTGTGTTAAGTACTGAAGGATCGGTAACAACTGAAGACTTGTTCTTCAGCTGTTCTCTATCCGTCCTGAAAGACCGTATGATAGATTCCTCAGCAGTTGTTAATCCTTTTATTTCAGCAGATTTGAAATGCTTTTCAGATGTTGTGACTTGCCCTTCAGTACTTGGAGTACTTTGAGGGACAACATCTGAATTGCTCAGCTTCATGTGTTTATCAGCATTTAAACCATCAGGCAATTGATTTGCTGAGATCTTAACACTGACTTCATCCTCTAATTTTGTATTATCATTTGAGGATGAATCACATGATGATGTGGTTTGGAAATTACTTTCACCTTCAGATTTTACTATTGATTTTGAAGTAAAATCAGTAGGTGGTGCAGTATGATTGTAACCTATTCCAAACTTCACATTTGAAGCTGTTTGCTTGCTGAGAAGCATTTCAAATCCCTTGCAGGATGTTACCCAGCGGTCACACTCAACTTGGGTAGCTGCAAGTGTCTCTTTGAGACTTCTGTGGTTCTCAAGTATGACCTCTACCTTAGCCTTTTCATCATTAAGTTGGCATTTAAGCTTGTAAATCTCATCATCTTTGTCATTAAGAGCAGACTCATACTCAGCTTTTCTTTTGGAAATAGTTTTCTCAAGCTCAAGATTTTGATTGATTAAAGCTACATTTGCCTCTCTAATAGAGACAAAGGCAGCTATGCATGATTCAGAACATAACTTGGCTTTAGCCTCAGAAGATACCTGGGTTACCTGTGAAGATGATGCATTGGAGCAGGAACCCTCAGTAGACTCCAGGGCCATGAGAGCAAGATTCCCAAAAGGATGTTCACCACCATGTTGACCAGCACCAGCAAATAATTGCTCATTGAAACCAGAAAGATCATCTGGTAGCTGCTCCAGTCAACAACTCCTGGTGTGAAGAAGCTGTGATGAGGTTGAGATTGTGGGAGATGGTTGAGGCTCAGGTAGGGCTTGAGGTTGTTGTGCTATAGGAACTTGAACTGGATTTGGCTGTGGCATGTAATAGCAGGGATATGGATATGGCATTGGACCCTGAGGGACAAAATATGCAGGAGATTGAGGTTGTGAGTGATGACCAGAACTAGCAGGATGTTGCCCTTTGTTTTGTGAACTATTGCTTGGAAAGGTCACAAAGGGTGCAGAGGAGTTAGATCCAGTTGATCTACACTCTCTTGCAAAGTGCCCAAGCCTGTGGCATTTGTGACACCTCAACTTACTCTTGTCAAACCAACTTTGGTTTTGCCAGAGAGTCCTGGAAATTTCCTACCAGTTCTCTTGTAGAACTTTTGAGATCTGATATTGATCAAGGCCATTTGGCTCAAAATATCCATCTCTTCTAAATCATCATCAGCAATACCCATCAAATCATCCATGATAAAGCATAAATTATCACTATTACACCCAGAATGACTGTCAACACCAACAAATGCATGATCAGAACTGTTTGAAGAGAAATCTATATGCTCATCATAATGGCTTTCTGATCCAGCATATTCTGACTCATGACCGACCAAGGCAGTGTTCCTGGTACAAAGTCATCAGTGAGCTTTCCTGATGATGCCAGTTTCCTTTTCTGCTCTATCTCTCTTTCAAATGTAAGCAGTTTCCCATGGAGTTGGGTGAGAGATAGGCTATCCAGATTTGCACTGGAGCGTAGGACAATGGTGTATGTGTCCCATCTCTCAGGCAGTGATCTGAGGAATCTGTTGTTCATCTGGCTGTTAGTATACTCATGCTTGACCATTTTCAGCTCAGAGATCAAGCAGGAGAAACGCTCAAACTGTTGAGTCAGTGTCTCACCCTTCCTATGAGAGAATGTCTCATATTGTTGGGCGAGGATTTCTCTGTTGTTTGCTAAGACCTCATCAGTTCCTCCGAATTGTTCCTTCAAAGCATTCCAGGTCATGAGCAGTTTCATGATGCATAAGCCCAGAATAGATTTCATTAGGCAGTGCCATGGCCAGAATTCCATGGGCTTTAGCATCAATCTCAAACAGTTTACGATCTTCATCTGAGTATTGCTCCTTCTTCTTCGGAACCATTTGGTTGGTCTCCGGATTGTTCACCATAGGCTTGTGTGGACCGTGAACCACAGATGTCCAACAACCTGAACTGTTAACAGACAGGTGATGGAGCATTCTTCGTTGCCATATGTTATACTCACTCCTAACCAGCATCGGAGGCTTGGTTGAGGAGCCAGTATTGTGAGGGTCATTAGAAGGAGTAGTCATTCTCAGATTCAAACCAATTCAATCAAGTTTCAAAGATTTAGCACAAAAACACAACAAACTCAATATGAACCAAGAAGAAACTCAAATTAATAACCAGAAGCAGCAGAAGACCAATCTCTATAACCAATTCTTGCAAATATGCTAATTCGATCAAACTTTAGATATCGAAATAGCAGTTTCAATGATCAATTGTTAAACCGATCAATGATTAACCCGCTCTGATACCATTTGAGGATCAGTGATCTAAGTTTGATCAATTAGAGTTGAATCGCAGCGGAATTAGAACAAGAATTAGACAAATATAGCAAGAACACAATATATTATTCAATGGAACAGTACACGGTTATAGAGAAAGAGGGTTTTCTGCAAAAGGATAATATCATTCATGCACAAATGCTTCGGTATGGCGCGGCTAAGCTTCACTAGCTGCGCTAAGTTTCGCTATAGCTGCACCTTACAATTAGGTCAACATTCCTTATATAAAGGAATGTGACGTCTGCTGATGTCACTTGATAGTGACATCTAACAGAATTATTACAAACAACTGAAAGTAAGCAAACTACTGAGAATGTTCACAACAACTGAGAACATCTCAGAGTATGCTAAGTACAAGATGAAACTAAAACTACTGAAACTACAAGTACTGATTACAAGAAACATAAAACTACTGAAAGGAAACCATCACAACTACTGAAGAGGTCTTCTTCAGCTGTTATGACAACATCTGAAACTTGGACTTCAGTCTTTGTCTTCAGCTTTTGTCTTCAGACTTTGTCTTCAGTTCTTTAGCTTCAGACTTTGTCTTCAGCTTTTTCACTTCAGACTTTGTCTTCAGCTCTTGCACTTCAGACTTTGTCTTCAGCCTTTCACTTCAGACTTTGTCTTCAGCTCTTTCACTTCAGACTTTGTTCTTCAGACCTTGTTATCAGTTGATGTCTTCAGCTGTTGCAGACTACTTCAGTTGTTGTAATGTCTGTGGGACTTAAAGTTTTTCTGATCAGGCTCATTGTTCTTTTGGTCCAACATGAACCTAAGTGTGCATCGTTCAAATGGGTAGAATAGTCATTGACAGTATATTTGGCTGTAAACTTTATAGTTTGTTGTTTTGTCACCCTAAAGTATGTGTTATCAAATGGGTAGAATATATGTGGTAAAACATTTGACTTATAAAGATAATGGCAAACTATGGTTATAGGCATAGTTGTGTATGATTCAATCAAGGTTTTGTTAAATATTTTTAGAGGGTAATTAAATTATGTGATTTCTTAATTTTTCTTTTGTTTGACTGAGATTAGTTTCCATACTTTAATTATTTTAGAAAACATCTTACTTATAATATGTTACATTTTTTAAAACTTAAAAGTGCGTTGGGGCTTTGACTTGCTTGTAATGTATAAGTCGTCAAACGAATATTACAAATTACAATAGCATTGTCGTAATATCGGTAAGGACATAGTTAACAATAATTATATTTATAAATTTCCTTTAAAAACTACTCTACAATTGTATGTTTTTGGTGCATACAACATTGTTAAGTATGTATGTTGTTGCTTGATCACATATGTCCAACACGAAAATCAGTACAACAAATGAGCTCGCTAGCATCGTGTATGCCCCCCCCCCTTCCCCTTTCTTTTGCTTATTTTATATAGATGGTTGTCAGTGCGATGCAACTACCGACACAACATGTGCATTTATTTTATTTAAAAAATTATAGCAATGTCATACTCAAATTAAAAATAATATAATTATCGTTTCTCTCAAAAATATAAACGTGTGAATACAAAATTTATAGCCAACTAAATTGTGGGAGAAGTTCATTTAAAATGAGCTAAAAATCTTAAAAGTTAATGTAAACAAACAATCATGATCTTCTAAACTGTCTTACAATATAGTATAATATATTGATATTTATAAAATAATACTATTAATATGTAACAAGTTATGTTTGATTTTTTTATTATTTTAAGATTATATAGTTTATTTATTTAAAAATATCATTAATATACAGCAATATATCTTTTGTCATTGAATTCCGTGATAAATCTTTAAAAAACATATATTTGTCAATTTGATTTTAATAATTACTTATACTACAAAAATATCATTTATTAAATAATATGTCATCAAATAACCAAATAATTATATTATAATACTTATATAAGATTTAATATGTCATAGTTAAATCACAAATTATGTCATAAATATCAAATTCTTAATTACCATAACCAATGTTATCCAGCTTCCAATACTTAGTTTCATTGGTTTAACATTGATTTCGTCTAGTAAAAAGTTATTATGGGAAGCTGGATAACATAGAATGACTTTACCTGGCAATATCGATTGTTAAAACAATCAAACCAAGTATGGAAGCTGGATAGCATTGAATTTATACACATAAGTTTAAGCGTAAAGATATTTAATCATATACCTAAGTGTTATCTGTTAGAAATGGAAAGTGTCGAATAACGGACGAAAATTAAAATCATTTTTTATTGATGAAATTAGATTCATAGACCAATAAAACTAAGTCCGCAAGCCGAAAAACTGAAATTACACATATAAATTGATGCGTGAAGAAATTTAATCAAATATTCACATGGTTTCTAGCTAAAAACGAAAAGTACCGAAAAATTAACGAAATTCGGATAGACTTTTTACAGGTCAAATTTAATTGCTAGAATAATAAAACTAAGTCTGGAATTTGAATATTAAGCGTTTTCTTGCTAAAAATAAAAAGTGTCGAATAATTGACAAAAATTAGAATCACTTTTCCTGACAAAGAATCCATGAATCAATAAACTAAGTCTAGAAGCCCAAGAATACTGAAATTACTCATATAATTCACACGTGAAGAAATTTATTCAAATATTCACACGTTTCCAGCTAAAAATGAAAAGTAACGAAAATTGACAAAATTTAGAGGACTTTATATTGAAATCGGATTGTTAGAACAATAAACCTAAATCTGGAAGCTGGATAATATAAATTTATACACATAAATTTCATGTGAATAGATTTAAGCAAACATATTCACATGTTTTCAGGACTAAAAATGGAAATTACGAAAAAATTAAGGAACTTAGAATGACTTTTTATTATGTGAAATAAATTGTTAATACAATCAAACATAATCTGGAAGCCGGATAACATTGATTTATACTCATAAATTTATGCGTAAAGAGATTCAACAAATATTCAAGTGTTTTCTAGCTAGAAATAGAAAGTATAGAATAATTGACGAAAATTGAAATAACTGTTTACTGACGAAATCATATCCTATATCAATAAAACTAGTCTTGAAGATGATGCAGGATCGATTTTGACTCTAAACACAGAACTCACTAAGTCTCACTTTATAGATGAAACACAGAATCTCAAACTAAAGTTGATAATAATATACGAAGTCAATGAACAAGAGAATAGTTTTCAAGATACTTGTATATATCTTCTCACTCAGTATTGCAAGACTCTTAAGCTCATGCTACATAAGTTACAATAAGAAACTATATATACTACTATCTATATCGGTTTTACTTGGAAAACCAACTGGAATCTACTACTAGACAAATACTACATTAGAAGTAAGATATCTAAGATAAATAATATCCTAGATAAGGTAGTCATGACAGGTCCATGACTTACCTTTTGGTACCAACTAAGAATGGTATCTGTACCAAGTTAAAAAGTGAACAGTGGATTAAAGTATGGTCAACTACATGAGTTAGGAAAAGCACCATGCAGTGTATCAGAGTCTGTCAGACGGTCCTACTTTTATCCACTGTTCATAGTTTTCTTCGAAGCTAAATGGCTTCCGAAGAATAAGTTCTTCCGAGGCCATTATACTTCGGAAGAAACAACTTATTCCGAATCTTCTACAGGTCTTTATGACTTTATTCTTCGAAAACTTTGTCTTGGATCTTCTAAGTGTGAATACTTCAGAAGGAGACTTGCTTGGTCTTCGGAAGACTTTGTTCTATCCTTCGGAAGTTCTTCATATACTTCGGAAGGAAAACTACTTAGTCTCAGAAGACTTCGTTTTCCTCTGGAAGCTCTTCAGACATAATGTTTCGGAAGATCTTTAACATAGCTACGGAAGAGTAGTTTTGTCTTCGGAAGACTTCTTCAATTTGTACACAAATTTGTTCTAAGTGTCGTTTTGGTTGCACCAGCCTCATATGATCCAACAAACTCCCGTAGGCTAATGCTACCAAAACTTCACTTCCTCCTACTCTTTAAAGCCTTCAACACCAGGAAAGCAGATATCTAGTTTCTCCTTGTTTTTCCCTGATGTAGTGGTGAGGAGTTTGTACAGGTCATTTATAGATAATAAATCCAGTTAATTGCTCTGAATGACATGTACTCTTTGTTGCATCCCTCTGAAGAGAGTTAGTTGATGGGAAAGGTAGTCATATTCCCATCTAACTATAGGATCTGAAGGGGGCCCTCAACCATCTGTAAAAGGTCTTCCCTTTTATGGTTATGCCTTCTTCAATATCCTGTG
Source organism: Flaveria sonorensis (assembly GCA_025506505.1). Taxonomy (NCBI): domain Eukaryota; kingdom Viridiplantae; phylum Streptophyta; class Magnoliopsida; order Asterales; family Asteraceae; genus Flaveria; species Flaveria sonorensis. The sequence continues at coordinate 1,309 of JACCIY010000600.1, read as the reverse complement.
CTCTCCTTTCAACTCTTCTTAATCTTGGCCTTCTTTGTGAGCTCGGCTAGATGAAGGCTGCTTAAATGATTTCTGATGTGAGCAGCTATCTCAGAGTTGGAGGGATTGGAGAATGGCTTCTCTGCTAACTCAGTAATATCAAATCTGCTGGAATGTAGCAGAGATGAAGTGTCAGCCCTGGTAACTTCATCATTCTCCCTTTCCCAGAAAATTGTGGGAATCTTTATCGAACCTCCACTGGACAACTTGCTTTCTAGGATTGAGGGTTTAGTTGGCAGTTTGTCCCTTTTCCTAGTGTCTAGCGGAGTCACCAGCATTCTTCTTAACTTCTTCTCTACTTCATTGAGAGTATCTGAATTTCTTGCAAGAAGTTGAAGAGCTTGGTCCAGTGTTCCTCTAGAAGATCAAGGAATGCATCTCTTGTGAGGAACTGGAAGAGCCATCAATGAAGTCAGCTGGATGGACTCTTCCTCACAAGAGATGTTGCTCAGTGTTGTGCAATTTGTGAGCTTCTTCTTTATCTCCTTGAATTCTTCCAATGTCAGGGGTTTTGATGGATCAGAGGATGGTTTAATTTTTGAGTAGGTTCTTGGTTGTGTTTTGGGTCGTAGGATAGGTGGTGGTGGTTATGATGGGAAGCAGTGGATGATGGTATAGGTAAGGTTGATGGAGAAGGTTTAGGGGTGAAAGGTTCTGTTTTGATGGGGAAGGGAGAAGGTGTAGGCTGTGTTTTGGGTAGTGGTTTGGGTGTTGGTTTGGGTGCCATCCTCTAAACACTAGGAGTTTGAGCAACCTCCTGCCTTCTTCCTAAGCGAATGTCAGCTTTGATGTTGCTAACATGTCGTTGTAGGGTCTTGATCGACATGGGACCTACTTGCCTGCTGGAGAAGCCGTGAGCTTGGAGATAGGATTTCATCCATTCCTTGTCTCCCTCTTTTTTGGCAGCCACAAGTTCTCCCTCTTCCTCTTTCTTTCTCTTCTCTCTCAACTTCTCCCTAGCAGCCTTCTTCCTCCCTTATTGATTAGATCTTGTTCTTTGTGAAAAAGAAACAAGATCATGTCATTTGGTGAGGTGCCAGCTCCTCTTGAGAATAGCCTCTATTGCAGAGAAAGGCTATTCTCTCCATCCTCTCCTTTTCATGGCTTCTTCCTCTTCTTCCTTTTTTCCTCCTCTTTGGCCAACTTGCTGCTTCTTCCTTTTCTTTGTTCAGCAAGGTTGCCTTTTCTAGTTTCACAACTCATGAGTTGGGAGTTGAGAGTTTCTTTATTGGCTACTCCCGGCTGATGAGCCTGTCAATGATTTCCACCC
>JACCIY010001017.1:0-44025 GCA_025506505.1 Flaveria sonorensis | reverse complement strand
AGGTCTTCCGGAAACACCTCAGGAAACTCACAACTACGGGAATCTCCTCTATCTTCTTTTCCTCAGTCTTTTTATCTGTGACGAGTGCAAATGGCTTTCTACCCTTTCGTACAACTTTGTGCTTCATAAACGAGATGATGCCTATCACCGTACCACTCCTATCACCTCTGACCGTAAGGACTTCTTCACCAAGGGAAATCCGTATGATCTTCTCGTGGCATATGACTTCCGCTTGTTTATCGGAAGCCAATCCATGCCTACTACCACATCAAAACTTCCTAAGTAACAGGCATGAGATCTATGGTGAATGTATGACCAGCAAGCTCTATCTTGCAGTCTCTAAGAATAGCGTTACGTGAATCTGTGTGCCGTTAGCTAACTCCACGGTGTATTTAGAGTCTAAGGCTGAGGGATATCACTTAAAAGACTACAGAACCTAGTGGACACAAACTTCTATCGTCTCGGTATCGAATAATACGGTAGCAAAACAACCATTAACCGAAATTTACCAGTTACTGTTGTAGGATCGTTTAGAGCCTCACCTGAGCCAATGACGAAGGCTCTTCCTTTGGCTCCATTGTTGTTTCCACCATTATTGTTGCCATTACCATTGTTGTTATTTTGTTGTTGCCATTGTTATTCTTGCGTGTTCCCATTGTTGTTTGTGCCATTACCATTCTCTTAAGCTGGGGACAGTTGCGTCTGTAATGGCCTTCTTTTCCGCACTCAAAACAACCTTTCGGAGTTTTCTTGTGATTGTTGAGCTTCTTCATCAGTTCACCCCAACAGTCTTTGGTTGCGTGACCAATCTTCCCACAACGTTGGCACTTGAAGTTATCACATCGACCCCATGGTGGTAGTTACACCAGTTGCACTTCGGCTGTCTTCGCATTCCCACCGGGTCCTTGATTTGAGGGAGTCGCCTGGTTGAAGCTTCGATTGTTATCGAACCTCCGTTGTTGTTGCTGATTTGGCTGTTGTTGTTAAGGTTGAATTGGTTGTTTGACGAAGATCCCTTGTTTTGCCAGAGTTGTCCCACTTGCGTTTATTGTCAGGCACTCTTGCCATAGCGCCCCATTTGGGTAGCTTCCCTGCTCCACTTTGTCAGTAAGCTTGTGACCAATCGAATAACCTGGCTGTATAGTGGTGAGGTTCACAACATCACCATGCTTTGTATCTCCGGAACCAAGCACGTTGATAAAGCTATAATTCGTTGATCGGCAGATCCATTCATGCCTGGTGCAAAGCGTCCAACTCGAAGACCCTAGTGGTGTAAACCTCGATCTCGATTCCTTCCATCTTTAATTGCCAGAAAGCCTCCAACTTCTGACTTCATCTAGTTCTTCCTCTGGATCTTCTTCTGGTTCTTCCTCATCAGGGTCCACCAAGGTGCGGGGGCTTCAGCAATCTGAAGTGCTGCTAGTTGTGCCTCTAAATCAGCAAACCTATCATCGATCCTATTTTATGGTGATCCTGTGCATCCATGCGCCCCACTAAGTGCTACAACGTTGCCTGCCAGAGTATGTGTCCCCAATGGCCATCGAGAGTCGCTCCTGAAGCGTCTCTACCTGGAAACGCAACTGACGCATCTCAGATCGTAATGCCAGTTCTCATCAGTGAGTCCTCTAATCCGCCATCGCTCTGTGTCCAGTGTGGCTACTAGGGCTGCAAATGCCTGCTCCAGAGGGATGCTCAAGGTATGAAGTGTAGGCAAAGTAGAGGCGGTCGATGACCTAGTCCTAGGTCGTGTAGGTGCTACTGGTGGTACGCGCTCTCTGTATGCCATACGGTTTTATGTAGGTGGGGGGTAGAAATCCCAGTTACGCGGAGGATCGAGCTCAGAGGTATGAAAGGCTGATCGCCATCTATCTCGCCAGGAGGATAAGGATGTCGTGAGGCCAGTTAAATCCCCTATCCGGTACGGGAGAAGTAGAGTTGACTCAGATCGTGCAGGTCTTTGCCTAAATTTCTGGACGACGATGCCATGCTACGAGTACGTGTTGCGTATGCCATGAGTATACAGTAAGGATAGTAAGCGATGAGTACTAACAAATGTGCGGTTATAGTCTAGTGTGTTATGCAACCTAGTTCCCTATAACCAATGGCTCTGATACCAATCTGTCACACCCTCAAAATCCGCGTGCGGGGTTTTACCGCGAGGCGCGTGACATACCAGGATCTCAGTCATTAGTTACCAAGAACGACTCTATATGATTAATAAACAAAACCAGAGTTAACGTTTAAAATACTGCGGAAGCGTTTTAAAACCAGAAAACCCAAAACAAGTATATGTAAAGAGAATGCGCAAAACATACGCGCCCCAAACACAAATGTTTAATATGAAAATAATCCAAATTTGTAAACAAGCACATGTAGACAACTCAACAATGCTGACGTGCGTGCTCCTAGGCAACTGGCGACCTAACCTGAGAATAGCATACTAAACAAGTCAACACATGGTTGGTGAGTTCAAGAGTTTGCGTTAAAATATAAACCAATCAACAGTTTCCAGAGCATAAGTAGTGTATTGCAATAGATAGCTAGTCTATTAACATAAAATATTAATCATAGTGATTTCGCGATCGAAGCTGACTGTGTTACGTTTGTTGCCTCCCGTCACGACTACCAGGTCGTGACGAATATGTAAGTTAGGACAAAATTGCACCCGTTGACCTCGAGTCGCACAGGTGGGGCTCGTCAGACCCAGTAGTACTACCCAAAATTTCCCCGCTATTCAATATTAACAATCCGAAAGTGTGAGGACTTTCCATGGTAAACACACTATATCAATATTATACACACTCATATATAAAAGCGTTTGTGATCAACAGTATGCTATCTCCCCCAAAAGAGATTATGTAAAATGAGTGGGGCAAGAACTCACCTGATACGCGCAAGAATTAACTTAGAGCTTAACTTGAAAGAAAGGGAGACAACCTTCAAAGGTCACCTAGAATACAAGAGTACATAAGCACGTGTACACAAATCAACATGAAACCCTAAGTGCTCTACAAACCAAGGAACTCAAGGTTTAGAAAGACAAGACACATTTGACCCAGTTGACCCGTTTGACCCGTTGGTGACATTATAGGTGATAACTCGTTAATACTAACACAACAGCATATCATACATGATCAACATACACTTGATTACATATAGCACTTCATTAACCACATGTACTACCTAGATCATCATACAACTAGATATCACACAAGTCATGCGAATCCAACAGGCCAAAACAGATAACAAACCAATCAACATCCCTATAACCTAAACAACACATTTATCACCTTAGAAACATCCATGAACACACTAGCATGATCCTAATATCCCAAACATGCTCAAATCATCCAATCAAGGATTTGCACAATTAAAGTTTCCCTTTTGGGAAAGTTCATCCCAAATTCATCAAACTCACACTACATTCATGAATTCATCATTATATACCAATTCAAGTCCATAACAACATCTAACATGATCAGAACACCCAATCATCATGATTCATCAACATTCAACACCAAAAGTTACTATTTTTAGCAATGTATGAACTATAGACATCTTCTTGATTTTCAATTGTTCATAACATCAACTTAGCATCTAATCATCATCACAAACACATCCATAACATTCATACATCATCAAATCATCAATTCATGCAAAATAAAGTTACTATTCTTAGTAACCTATGAACCATAATCAAAATCGAAGCTTTCTTGCAAAATCGACGTTAACAATATGCATACAACTAACTAGCATCATTACAACATCAAACAACCAACATTCAACATCCAATTTGATCCAAAATTGCCTCAACCTCTCGGCCAAAGATGATCATGTGAACAAACAACCAAAATCCAAACTTTCTTGCATAATCAACGTTAACTAGCATATATACAATCCAACTAACATATTAACATCACCAAACAAACAAGAATCGACCTTCAATTGCAGGTTTCGAACTAGGGTTCGGCCAGACTAAAAATCCATGAAACCACAAGAAACTAACCTTTAATCACGTAATGGATGAGAATTGAAGCCTCTAACGTGTTGTAGTTCTTGGAATCGACCAAAACCGAAGCACAATTGCTTGTTCTAGGTTGAATTCGCAGGTGTGTGTGTGTGGAGGTGATGATCGCGGCCGAGAATGGTGTGGGGGGCTAGGGTTGGGTTTTTTTTTTAATTACTCATAATTACCCTTTTAACCCTTATAATTTGTATTTTTTATAAAATTAGCTTTTAACACCCTTTTAAATGTTTTTAACCAAATAATAAACACATGAACTAGTAATAACAATTATATGCTTTATCTTTACTAGTCACACAATCCACGAATTAAATACACACGTTTCCACGTTATGCGATAAAATTCACAATAAACATTTAAATCACATAATCACAACTAATAATCAACATAGAAATTATTGTTTAACATTATTAATTATTATTAGTCACCAACGTTCAACGACAACTAGTGTGTGCTCCCGACACGTGTATGCAAGACTTAACGGAACAAACGGAGTTTGGTAACGGAAAATTACCGGATGTCACATTATCCCCATGTTGAAAGAATTTTCGTCCCGAAAATTGCGTTACATGGTGAGTGTTCCATCACTGGTCTACTGCATTGGCACAAGGAAATCGAAATCGTGTGAGTTTTGGATGAGTTGTCACATCATCCCCATGTTGAAAGAAATTTCGTCCCGAAATTTAATCAGTACCTTCGCCGGCTGGCATCGTCCTTTCGAATAGCTGAGGGTACTTAAGCTTCATTTGGTCTTCACGTTCCCACGTGAATTCTGGTCCACGTCTCGAGTTCCAACGAACTTTGACGATGGGTATCTTGCTTTGCTTAAGCGTTTTCACCTCACGATCCATCACTTCGACAGGTTCCTCAATGAAGCGTAATTGTTCGTCTACTTGAACTTCTTCCAGTGGTACGACCATCGTTTCATCCGTTAAACATTTCTTTAGATTTGAAACATGGAATACATCATGGATTCCACTCAATGAATCAGGTAAGGCTAGTCGATAAGCCACTGGACCAATTCTTTCCACTATCTCAAATGGTCCAACGTATCTCGGATTTAGCTTTCCTCGCTTACCAAACCGAACTACGCCTTTCCATGGTGAGACTTTTAATAAAACCTTGTCACCTGTCTGAAATTCCAAAGGTTTTCGTCGTTTGTCAGCATAGCTTTTCTGTCTGTCTCGCGCTGCGGCCATGCGGTTTCTTATCTGAACAATCTTCTCAGTTGTCTCGTGTACTAACTCGGGACCCGTTAATTGACTATCACCAATTTCAGCCCAGCAAACTGGTGATCTACACTTTCTCCCATATAAAGCTTCAAAAGGTGCTGCCTTTATGCTAGTGTGATAACTGTTGTTGTAAGAAAATTCCACCAATGGTAGGTGAACTTCCCAGTTATTCCCGAAGTCAATCACACAAGCACGTAACATGTCCTCCAAAGTCTGTATAGTACGCTCGCTTTGACCATCAGTCTGTGGATGATAAGCAGTACTCATATCCAATCGCGTACCTAAAGCTTTCTGCAACGACTGCCAGAAGTGTGATGTGAAACGAGAATCGCGATCAGAAATGATTGAGATTGGTACTCCATGCCTCGAAACGATCTCCTTCAGATAAAGTCGGGTTAACTTCTCCATCTTATCTGTTTCCTTTATCGCTAGGAAATGAGCAGATTTTGTCAATCGGTCCACGATAACCCATATTGTATCACAACCCGTAGAAGTGCGAGGTAACTTAGTAATAAAATCCATTGATATTTGATCCCACTTCCACATAGGGATCTCGGGTTGTTGTAGTAGACCAGATGGTTTCTGATACTCCACTTTCACCTTCGAGCAGGTCAGACACTTACTCACATAAGTAGCTACATCTGCTTTCATGTTAGGCCACCAATAGTGCGCCTTCAAATCGTGGTACATCTTGTCAGATCCAGGATGTATAGAATACTTGGACTTGTGAGCCTCACTCATCACCAAGTCTCTCAGATTTCCGTGTAGAGGTACCCATAGTCTATCCATGAAGTAACGAATCCCATCCGCTTTTACTTCCAATTGTTTTTCCATACCCCTTAACGATTCAGACCAATGTTTTCTGCTTTCAAAGCTTCTGTTTGAGCCTCTCGGATTTGTTCAGGTAATTGCGTACTAATCGTTAGTTGCAGAGCTCGCACACGTCGAGGTTTAGCAGTCTCTTTTCTACTCAACGCATCAGCAACTACATTTGCTTTCCCCGGGTGGTACTTAATAGCACAATCATAGTCGTTTAACAATTCCACCCAGCGTCTTTGCCTCATGTTCAACTCCTTTTGCTCAAAGATGTGCTGAAGACTCTTGTGATCGGTGTAGATGGTGCATTTGGTACCGTACAAGTAATGTCTCCAGATCTTTAAGGCAAAAACTACCGCACCCAGTTCCAAGTCATGGGTGGTATAGTTCTTCTCATGAATCTTCAATTGTCTAGAGGCGTAAGCTATCACTTTATCCCGCTGCATCAGGACGCATCCAAGTCCTTGAATAGAAGCATCGCAGTAGACTACGAAGTCATCACTACCATCCGGTAACGCTAATATTGGTGCGCTACACAATTTATGTTTCAGCAACTGAAAAGCAGATTCCTGACTCTCACCCCATTTGTACGTCGTTCCCTTGTGAGTCAAGGCTGTGAGAGGTTGTGCAATCTTAGAGAATCCTTCAATGAATCGTCGATAATATCCCGCTAATCCAAGGAATTGTCGTATCTCACTTGGTGTCTTAGGAACAGACCAATTCTTTATCGCTTCAATCTTAGCAGGATCAACATGTATTCCCTTCTCGTTGACAATATGACCCAAGAATTGTACCTCACGTATCCAGAAATCACACTTAGAAAACTTTGCATACAGTTGTTCCTCTCTAAGTAATTCCAAGATTAAACGTAAGTGCTTCTCATGTTCTTCCTCGGTCCTTGAGTATATCAGTATGTCATCAATAAAGACGATAACAAACTGATCAAGATAGGGTTTGCACACGCGATTCATGAGGTCCATGAATACTGCTGGTGCATTCGTCAACCAAATGGCATGACCAAAATTCATAGTGACCATATCGTGTACGGAAAGCAGTCTTCGAGATGTCCTCTTCTCGAACTCTCAGCTGATGATACCCAGACCTCAGATCAATCTTAGAGTAATAGCTTGATCCTTGCAGTTGATCAAACAAATCATCGATACGAGGTAAGGGATATCTATTCTTGATAGTAACCTTGTTCAGTTCCCTATAGTCAATGCACATTCGAAATGTACCATCCTTCTTCTTCACAAATAGAACTGGCGCTCCCCAGGGCGACGAACTCGGTCGGATGAACCCTTTATCCAACAACTCTTGTAGTTGGGCAGATAATTCCTGCAGTTCGTTCGGAGCTAACCGGTACGGTGCTCTCGCAATTGGAGCGGCTCCTGGAGTCAACTCAATCTGGAATTCAACTTGACGATGAGGCGGTAATCCAGGCAGGTCTTCCGGAAACACCTCAGGAAACTCACGAACTACGGGGATATCCTCTATCTTCTTTTCCTCAGTCTGTTTATCTGTGACGAGTGCAATATGGCTAGTCGACCCTTTCGTAACAACTTTGTGCTTTCATAAACGAGATGATGCCTATCACCGCACCACTCCTATCACCTCTGACCGTAAGGACTTCTTCACCAATGGGAATCCGTATGATCTTCTCGTGGCATATGACTTCCGCTTGTTTATCGGAAAGCCAATCCATGCCTACTACCACATCAAAACTTCCTAGTGTAACAGGCATGAGATCTATGGTGAATGTATGACCAGCAAGCTCTATCTTGCAGTCTCTAAGAATATGCGTTACGTGAATCTGTGTGCCGTTAGCTAACTCACGGTGTATTTAGATTCTAAGGCTGAGGGCATATCACTTAAAAGACTACAGAACCTAGTGGACACGAAACTTCTATCGGCTCCGGTATCGAATAATACGGTAGCAAAACAACCATTAACCGAAAATTTACCAGTTACTGTTGTAGGATCGTTTAGAGCCTCACCTGAGCCAATGACGAAGGCTCTTCCTTTGGCTCCATTGTTGTTTCCACCATTGTTGTTGCCATTACCATTGTTGTTGTTATTGTTGTTGCCATTGTTATTGTTGCTGTTGTTCCCATTGTTGTTGTTGCCATTACCATTCCTCTTAAGCTGGGGACAGTTGCGTTTGTAATGGCCTTCTTTTCCGCACTCAAAACAACCTTTCGGAGTTTCTTGTGATTGTTGAGGCTTCTTCATCAGTTCACCCCGACAGTCTTTGGCTGCATGACCAATCTTCCCACAACGTTGGCACTTGAAGTTATCACATCGACCCACATGGTGGTAGTTACACCGGTTGCACTTCGGCAGTCTTCCACCATACCCACCGGGTCCTTGATTTGAGTGAGTCGCCTGGTTGAAGCTTCGGTTGTTATCGAACTTCCGTTGCTGTTGCTGACTTTGCTGCTGTTGTTGAGGTTGAGATTGGCTGCTGGATGACGATCCCTTGTTGCTTGAACCATCCCACTTGCGTTTTGGTCGGGCACGCTTGCCACCGCACCCCGTTTGGGTAACCGTCCTTGCTCAACTGCCTGGTCAGTCAGCCTGTGGGCTGTTCGGATAGCTTGTTGTATGGTAGTGGGGTTAGAGGCAGTTACCATACTTTGAATTTCGGGCACCAATCCCCGTATATAATGCTCCACCCTCTTGTGCATTTCATTCACCATCCCTGGGCATAAAGTGGCTAACTCATGAGTACGAGTCGTGTAGGCTTCAATTTCTGAGCCTTGCATTTTGAGTTGCCAGAACTCAATCTCCAGTTTCTGCACTTCATTTCGGGGGCAGTATTCTTCAGTCATGATTTCTTTGAATTCATCCCAAGGTAGTTCATTGGCCATGGCTTGACCCAGCATTTGTACCTGGGCATTCCACCAGGAAAGTGCTGCGCCTTCCAATGTCCCGGTGGCATACTTCACCTGATCAGCAGGCGGGCAGTTGCATTTCGCGAAGACAGACTCTGTCTTCTCAAACCACCTTACAAGCCCTACAGCTCCTTCCGTCCCACTGTAGGTATGGGGTTTACAGTCCATGAAGGACTTGTAGGTACATGGTGGTGGTCCTGTTTTGACAACCCAAACATTAGTCAGATATCCTAGACAAATAACTAGGATAATCAGTTTAACCTCTTGTTATCATTTACCTGCTGGTTGTCCCGGTTGGGCAGCAGCCACTGCCGCCTGAACATGTTCGTTAATTAATGCCGCCAATTCCGCAGGCGTCATGTTTATGGCTCCGGCTCCACGGCCTCCGGCGCCACGTCCACGACCACGCCCACGTCCTCTTCCACGTGCGTCCATATTTCACTTTAAAATTCACAATTACAATAATGAGTAACATCCAACACATTAATCTCATCAAGGTACAGTAAACAATAAGAAATAATGCATTCACCACAACCACAACATTTATAACAGAAATAATAATCAAAGATAAATAAATTGCAATTGAGTCACAAAATATTCCATCAATGTCAAAATTTAAGTTTGTCAGTTGGGTGGGAAACAACCCTTCCCACATAGGTTTCAAAGAAAAGAAACACTACATAGTCTAAGTCATTTAAAAGGTAGGATCAGTCCAGTACATCAGATCCGTCACTGTCCTCATCCATCTCTACTGGTTCTTCTTCGGGGGCTTCCTCGGGTTCTTCTTCTGGGTCTTCCTCATCAGGGTCCACCAAAGGTGCAGGGGCTTCAACAACCTGAAGTGCTGCTAGTTGTGCCTCTAATCAGCAAACCTATCATCGATCACTATGTTATGGTGATCTTGTGCGTCCATGCGCTCACTAAGTGCTACCACGTTGCCTGCCAGAGTATGATGTCCACCAATGGCCATCGAAAGTCGCTCCTGAAGCGTCTCTACCTGGAAACGCAGCTGACGCATCTCAGATCGTAATGCAGAGTTCTCATCAGTGAGTCCTCTAATCCGCTGTCGCTCTGTGTCCAGTGTGGCTACTAGGGCTGCAAATGCCTGCTCCAGAGGGATGCTCAAGGTAGGAAGTGTAGGCAAAGTAGAGGCGGTTGATGACCTAGTCCTAGGTCGTGTAGGTGCTACTGGTGGTACGCGTTCTCTATAAGCCATACGGTTTATGTAAGTGGGGTAGAAATCCCAGTTACGCGGAGGATCGAGCTCAGGAGGTATGAAAGGCTGATCCCAGTCTATCTCGCTAGGAGGATAAGGATGTCGTGGCCAGTTAAATCCCCTATCCGGTACGGGAGAAGTAGGAGGTGACTCAGATCGTGCAGGTCTCTTGCCTAAATTTCTGGACGACGATGCCATGCTGCGAAGTACGTGTTGCGTATGCCAATGAGTATACAGTAAGGAGAGTAAGCGATAAGTAACTAACAACTGTGCGGTTATAGTCTAGTGTGTGTATGCAACCTAGTTCCCTATAACCAATGGCTCTGATACCAATCTGTCACACCCTCAAAATCCGCGAGCGGGGTTTTACCGCGAGGCGCGTGACATACCAGGATCTCAGTCATTAGTTACCAAGAACGACTCTATATGATTAATAAACAAAACCAGAGTTAACGTTTAAAATACTGCGGAAGCGTTTTTAAAACAGAAAACCCAAAACAAGTAGTATGTAAAGAGAATGCGCAAAACATACGCGCCCCAAACACAAATGTTTAATATGAAAAAAAATATCCCAAATTTGTAAACAAACAAATGTAGACAACTCAACGATGCTGGTGTGCGTGCTCCTAGGCAACTGGCAACCTTAACCTGAGAATAGCATACTAAACAAGTCAACACATGGTTGGTGAGTTCAAGAGTTTGCGTTAAAATATAAACCAATCAACAGTTTCCAGAGCATAAGTAGTGTATTGCAATAGATAGCTAGTCTATTAACATAAAAATATTAATCATAGTGATTTCGCGATCGAAGCTGACTGTGTTACGTTTGTTGCCTCCCGTCACGACTTACCAGGTCGTGACGAATATATGTTAGGACAAAATTGCACCCGTTTGACCTCGAGTCGCACAGGTGGGGCTCGTCAGACCCAGTAGTACTACCCAAAATTTCCCCGCTATTCAATATTAACAATCCGAAAGTGTGAGGACTTTCCATGGTAAACAACACTATATCAATATTATACACACTCATATATAAAAGTGTTTGTGATCAACAGTATGCTATCTCCCCCAAAAGAGATTATGTAAAATGAGTGGGGCAAGAACTCACCTGATACGCGCAAGAATTAACTTAGAGCTTAACTTGAAAGAAAGAAGGAAAGACAACCTTCAAAGGTCACCTAGAATACAAGAGTACATAAGCACGTGTACACAAAATCAACATGAAACCCTAAGTGCTCTACAAACCAAGGAACTTAAGGTTTCAGAAAGACAAGACACATTTGACCCAGTTGACCTGTTTGACCCGTTGGTGACATTATAGGTGATAACTCGTTAATACTAACACAACAGCATATCATACATGATCAACATACCACTTGATTACATATAGCACTTCATTAACCACATGTACTACCTAGATCATCATACAACTAGATATCACACAAGTCATGCGAATCACAACAGGCCAAAACAGATAACAAACCAAATCAACATCCCTATAGCCTAAACAACACATTTCATCACCTTAGAAATCATCCATGAACACACTAGCATGATCCTAATATCCCAAACATGCTCAAATCATCCAATTCAAGGATTTGCACAATTAAAGTTTCCCTTTTGGGAAAGTTCATCCCAAATTCATCAAACTCACACTACATTCATGAATTCATCAATTATATACCAATTCAAGTCCATGACAACATCTAACATGATCAGAACACCAAATCATCATGATTCATCAACATTCAACACCAAAAGTTACTATTTTTAGCAATGTATGAACTATAAGACATCTTCTTGATTTTCAATTGTTCATAACATCAACTTAGCATCTAATCATCATCACAAACACATCCATAACATTCATACATCATCAAATCATCAATTCATGCAAAATAAAGTTACTATTCTTAGTAACCTATGAACCATAAATCAAAATCGAAGCTTTCTTGCAAAATCGACGTTAACCAATATGCATACAACCTAACTAGCATCATTACAACATCAAACAACCAACATTCAACATCCAATTTGATCCAAAATCGCCTCAAACTCTCGGCCAAAGATGATCATGTGAACAAACAACCAAAATCCAAACTTTCTTGCATAATCAACGTTAACTAGCATATATACAATCCAACTAACATATTAACATCACCAAACAAACAAGAATCGACCTTCAATTGCAGGTTTCGAACTAGGGTTCGGCCAAGACTAAAAATCCATGAAAACCACAAAGAAACTAACCTTTAATCACGTAATGGATGAGAATTGAAGCCTCTAACGTGTTGTAGTTCTTGGAATCGACCAAAACCGAAGCACAATTGCTTGTTCTAGGTTGAATTCGCAGGTGTGTGTGTGTGGAGGTGATGATCGCGGCCGAGAATGGTGTGGGGGGCTAGGGTTGGGTTTTTTTTTTTAATTACTCATAATTACCCTTTTAACCCTTATAATTTGTATTTTTTATAAAATTAGGCTTTTAACACCCTTTTAAGATGTTTTTAACCAAAATAATAAACACATGAACTAGTAATAACAATTATATGCTTTATCTTTACTAGTCACACAATCCACGAATTAAATACACACGTTTCCACGTTACGCGATAAAATTCACAATAAACATTTAAATCACATAATCACAACTAATAATCAACATAGAAATTATTGTTTAACATTATTAATTATTATTATGTCACCAACGTTCAACGACAACTAGTGTGTGCTCCCGACACGTGTATGCAAGAGTTAACGGAACAAACGGAGTTTGGTAACGGAAAATTACCGGATGTCACATAATCCATGCACAGTCCTAGGCTGACTACGTTAGAAGTTGAGATGGCACATTTTGTTTGAGACAGATTTTTATTTATTATATATTAGTATAACACTAAAGATGCAATGTTACACCCGAAATTTCATCAAAATAAAAAGAAGAAAAGAAAAGTATCTTGAAGAAAACAGAAAAGAACAAAAGTAGGGGGGGGGGGGCTTCTGTGTAAAAGTACACAAAAGTCAAAAGTGTACTTTTAAGGGGCATGGCCGCCCATGTTTAGCCATTACCTGCTGATTTTCGACAAAAGAAGAAAAAGAAGAAGAACTGAAGTTCTCTCTCGGTTGCAAGGAAGAAAGGGCTGAAAATTTTCATAGGTAAGTGTTTTCATATTATTTGGCTCGATTTTGTTGGGTTTTTGACCATGAAACCAATTTTCATGTGCTCTTTGTGTTTGGGTGTTTGTTTTGGCTTGTTTTAGGTGTTTGAACTCTCGTGCACACAAGTTTGAGGAGTTTTACTTGTTGGTTGCAATAGGTGAGTTCTAGACCCCATTTTATATGTGTTTTAAACAAGTTTTGGGGCTGAAAATGCATGTTAAAAGAATTTTACAACTGTTTTATGCTACCCGTATGTTTATGTATGCATACGCTTATGTTCTATGCTTGTTTATGTGTTGTGGCTGCTTAGAATGTTAAGGGAAAAGAAAAGTATCCAGAAAGAAAAGATAATGGGCATAAGTTGAAAGGGGGCAAAGTGAAAAAGGTGCACAAACTATTTTTTAATATATATGGGGTATGGCCGCCCCATAAAGCAGAGATCTGCTTTTGGGCTCTCGGCCAAAAGAAGAAGAAGAAGAAGAAGTTGCGGTTCTAGAGAGAGGAAGAAGGAGAAGAAGCTGCAAAAGGTAAGTTTCTTGAGTTTATGTTCGGTTTAAACTTAGTTTGCAGCTTGTAACCGAAGTTCTCGGTGTTTGGAGGTTGTGTTCAGGATTTTTGAAGCTACTGTTGCAAGTGGGTTTCGGGTTGGAGTTTCTAGACCCCCTTTTACTGGTTTTTGAAGTTTTAGGGCTGTTATGCATACTAAGCAAATATTTTAAAAAGGAACCGTATGTGTATGCTTGTTGTTATTCGAATGATGTTCTGTGGTTTTAGTTTTGATGAGGTTTTAGAGGTTGTTTGGAGGTTAGAATTGTTGTTAGCATGTTTTAAGGGCCTTAGAATGTTAGATCTGCGTTTGGATAGTGTTAGAATGATTATTGGGTGTTTGGATGGTTAGAAATATTTTCAGAATGATCCCATGCGCCCAACCAGTAGTCAGGCGCCCAAACAGTACCCTCATGCGCCCAGAATGTTGGTCATGAGTCTAAGTGTTGCTCATGCGCCCAAGTGATCTCATGCGCCCAACCGATTTTATGTTAAGTGTCCTCATGCGCCCAAGGTGGTGCGCCCAAATAGTAGCCATGCGCCCAGAGTTGCCCATGCGCCCAGAGTTGCCCATGCGCCTAAGTGTGGAAGCTCCCGCATAGTGAGAAAGAGCCTAAGCAGGGCTCATGCGCCTGCATAGTGCTAATGCGCCCATGCTGTTTACACTTAGAATTTTATGCTGATGCGCCTAGAATGTTCCATTGTGCCTCGTTCTAGACTTAGGGTTTTCTAAGGGCTTTAAGAGGTGGTTGTTTGAGATAGGTTCCTTGGTGTTATGTTGGCTTATGCTTGATGCATGCATGATGATGTGATGTGGTTTATGTTGTGTTGTGGTGTGTTATCTTTCTTCATTAAATAGTTTTCTAAACATATGTATTATGTTATATTATACATTATGTATGCTGTATGACTTTACGTGGTTTGATGTATGGCTATGAATGAACGTAAAGTATTATGTAACGAAGTGAAAGATAACGATAATGAAAAGTGGAACGTAAAGAACGAAGGGAGTCTTTGTGACTCGAAGGGAGTCTTTGTGGCTCGAAGGGAGTCCTTGTGACTCAAAGGCAGTCCTTGTGGCTCGAAGGGAGTCTTTATGACTCGAAGGGAGTCCTTGTGGCTCGAAGGGAGTCTTTGTGACTCGAAGGGAATCCTTGTGACTCGAAGGGAGTCTTATGACTCGAAGGGAGATCGATCCTTGGGATCGACTCGAAGGGGATCCTTGTCGTGTACCCGGTACTGTCGGTCTTCGGACATGAGTCGGGTATTGCATGAGACAGGATCCAGATTAAAGTGAAAGATAATGATGAAAGTACGAAACGTACGAAATGAATGATGGTGAAGATAATAAATATTATCAATGTGTACGTATGATGTGTGATCACGTACGATTATGAAGATTATGTTTTTAAAGGAAGAAAAGTATTTTATTTATAAAACTAGAACTCACTCAGCGTCGCTGACCTTTTGTATGCATGATAGTTGGCAGGTATTTTGTTGATGCTGAGGAGTTGCAGGCATGGATGCATACGCTACGGGGAACGTTTTGAGGCTGGCATCCACATTTTGATATGATGTTATTATGAAATGTAAACGATTTATGTAATGAAATGATATGTTTTAATTATCAATGAAAGTTTTTAAATTCCACTGCAAAAGTAATGCTTGTTTTAAATATTTTATGTAATGAAGGTCCAGCTGTAAGCGTCCCGGGAAGGGGGCCTTACACAAATGCAGGTTTGGGATGATTTTGATTCTAAAAAATGCACAACAGGTGGTCATGCACCCAAACAGGGCCCACGCGCCTGGGATTTTGACTTAGAAATACCTAAGTACAGGCCATGCACTCAAATAGGGCCCATGCGCCTGGAATTTGCCTTAGAAAACTTTTAAGAAGGGGTCATGCGCCCCAATAGTGCCCATGCGCCCAAGATTTTGCCTGAAAATGCTAAGTATAGACTCATGCGCCCAAACAGTACCTCGTGCGCCCAGCCTTTTTGTTCAGGCGCCTAAGTGTTGGGCATGCGCCTGAACAGTTCATGCGCGCAGAAGTGAGCTGAAATGCCTAAGTGTAAGATTCATGCGCTCGTATAGTGTTAATGCACCTAAGCAGGGCTCATGCGCCTGCATAGTGTCCATGCGCCAAAACACTTAGAAAATTTCTGGAATTTTGGGTAATCAGAATTTCAGGGTTTGACCCTGTTTGACTTTATGTTTATCATTGTTCATTTTATGCATGTTTTTGGGCTGTTCTTGTGTTCCTTATTATGTATCTATTTTATGGCTTTACGTGGTCTGAATATATATATATATCCGTATACGTAAAGTATTATCATTGAAGAAAGTGAAAGATTAATGATTAATGAAAAGAGGAACATAAGAAATGAATGAAAGTCTTGCAAGCAAATAATAAAGGAGGTCCATAACTCATTGAGAGTTGCTATCTCAACTGTGTGTAATATAGCGTGCGATCTTGGCTAACCCATAAGGGTTCACACACAGGGGGATCAGTCTTGGTGATTAATCCCACAGTGCGAAACGGGGTCCTTGTCACTTAACCCCTAGAATGAGGTGGCTGTGTGCCCAACGATAGGGGTAAAGTTATGACAGGATCTGGAAATAGTGAAAGATAATGAAAAGTATGAAACGAACTAATGCATACGATAATGAAAGATAATCAATATTATACCTTGATGTATGTATGATGTATGCACACGTGCGAAAGTAAAGGAAATATTTTATTGAAAATGATATTTTCATATATAAATCTTACAAGGTATTTTAAACGCTTTAAAACTAGAACTCACTCAGCAACGCTGACTTTTATGCATTTTCAGTTGGCAGGTAAATGTTGCTGAGGATGGTATGCGGGGGAAGCTACTCGTCAGGGCTAGACTGGCATCCGTTCATGCTTAATGATTTTGTTTTATTGTAATGCAACTAATAGATTATTTTGTAACCCTAACTTACAACGATGTATTATTTTGCAACATTAATTATATGCATGAATGGGTTTTGTTAACTAAATTTCGCTGTGATGTTTTATGAAATGTTTATTGTTTTATATAATAATACTATGATTGTCCAACTGTGAGGTCTCCGGGAACGGGGCCTTACATGTAAGAAAATTAAAAAGTTAATCTGATTGTTTATAAGTCATTAAAAATAGTTAAGGGTAATTTTTAGAATATTTACTCTAAAAACAATAAAGAAATGATATTTAGTGTATATATATTCAAAGAGACCCAAATTAGGAAGATAAGTAAGATGGATGACTACATTCATGTGATGGTAACTATAATAAGTGATACAATTGTTAGCCTTTTATTAATTGTGTGATTTCCCTACTTCTACCTACCAAACCAGGTCCCAACCCGACCTAACCCGTTGGCCCGACCTGGGTTCAAACTACTCGGCTACTCGTCATGCAAATGCTATTGTTAGTATGCCACCAGTTTTACCTTTGTGTTCACCAAAAAAATTACCTATAGCTTGACCATATGGGCACAAAGGTTTCTATGAAAATCTCAACTGAAATTAGCTTGGTGCGAAGATGCATTGTTGATTTCCATGATGTCATCTGTCTAATTGTCATTTAGAAAAAATGTAATTTAGTTTGGAGTGCGAAGATTTTATGGGAAACTTGTGCATAGTGTAGGAAGTATGTCTGAATAAACATGGCTGAATAAACAGCCGCCTGTTGAACCGTATGTGCCCAGCTATTTTTCATATTATTACATTTCAATCAACTACATTTCAATAATAAACTAACATGCTACTACCAAATTTATATGAAGATTACTTGATTTAGAACTTTCAAAGAACACATAAAAAAATAAGCAAATGCAGAATTGGTTAAAGAGGAAAGAAGCATGAGAAAGCAAAGGAAGAAGTGGTTATTTTTATGTACACAATTGCCTAAAACAATGGCAGTGTGCAGATAAGGTGTAACACGAAATAACACATCTTGTCTTAAATGTACTTATGATCCTCTAATTAGATGCACTGTCTTCTTCGCCGTTCACTGGTGGAACAATATCTTTAGTGCGTGATCACTTCCAATTAAAATTTAGCTTCATTATAATTGCTTGAGTATTTTACTAAATGTGAATATAATAAAATGTTAATGCAAAATTCTAGTTAATGCAACATAATTTAGGTGAAGAAGACAAGGAAACCTGGTTAAACACAGCGGTGTAAAATCAAAACTAAGCTCATACCTCACTATTGCATTCATATAGGCACTTTAAGAGGTACTGATCTGGTTGTCGAGACTCGATAAAAAACAAGTTAATATATCGGTCTTAGCTACCTTTATTGCGTAAGGGTAAGTAAGGTGTCTTCATAGGGAATATGTGGAAAGTGTTTAACAATATGACTCAATTAACTTAAAGACACGAATTTTAATATTAAAAATTGGAACTTTAGATGAATTAATGAACAAAATTGTAAAAAGAATTAAACTTTAAAACGAATTTGATTAAACAATAAGAAACAATCACTTCCGGATTTCCAATTCCGCAAGATCAACAATTGATACTTTTAAATTAGGGTTTGTAAGAAACAATACTTCAAGATGTTAACTTTTGATTAAAGTGGTAATAAAGGAACAAGCTTTTAAGATTCGTTCATTCACAATGTTATCAATTTACCTATATCGAATTGTCTACTTTTCTTAATGAGCTCACGATGTAAGGAAACCGAAAACTGATAATCAAGCACACAACTTTATTTATAAGTAAACCTTTTAACTTAATCAAAACATAATTTTTCATTAAATAATTCCATGTTCAATAGAAAATCCTAATCAAATCATATCAATTATCTCACTTGACAAGAATCGTACTCCCGAAAGCAATCACGAACGAACTAGCCACTCATGGTCTTCCTCGGATCTTCAATCTTGATTTGATAATATTTGTAGATGATTTGAGATGAATGGGAAGGCTTGAGATCACCATAAATCAGCTTAGAATCGTCAAGAATTGAGCTTGGAAAGTTGTTCTCCAATTATGGTTGGATTGTGTTTAAATAACTTGAAATTTCACAAAATCCGGAAAGTTGTTCAGCAACCGGCATATGATACGCCCAGGGTCGGCGTATCATAAGCCCCCCTCAGCCTTTCTAGGCTTAACTTTTTGTAATTTTTTCCATATACGCCCACTGATACGCCACCCATACGCCGATCGACGTATTATACGCCCATACCCGGCGTATCATACGCTGGTACACCTAAATTTGTGCCTTTTTTGTAACTTTTTATAGTTACATCTTCAGCCCTTGTAGTTTCGTGTTTTGCTCCTTTTTTCCTAAACAAGCATTCTTTAACTCCAATCCCTACAAATCAATACACAAACAAAGTGAACTTGTTCCACACTAATCATGATGTAAAATCACATAATTAGATCAATTAAACACTGAATTATTGACTCGTGATCACATCCCCACACTTAACCTTTTGTTTGTCGTCAAACAAACTTGCTTGCAACATTTACCTTAATCAATCAAACATGCTAAACTATTACAATTTGTATAAATTAAGGTCCCAAGACATACTTATTTTTCACTTTCGTCATGTAAGATTTACAACCCAACATGTAATATTATTCATGTTTTAAACTTAGAATCACCTTAGTTGGCATAACTTCACCTTTTGCTTCAAACATTCATGCATTCATATTCCTCACAATGAACACTCCTCTTGGTTTGTTTTGTGGACTAGCGATTATATACTAGTATATCTGGAACTCTCGAACCAAGAATGTACATTTTCATCATAAGCTTGTATATTAATCATATCACCATCAATTAACACAATATAACACATAAATCAAGAGGTCTTTCATGGGTTGTAATGTTAGGCTAAGGTTTAAGGTGGGAGAGAGTAGGGACTTTAGAGTGGCTAACGGGTAATGAAATCCAATTTAAACATGCTAGATGTCATGTTTACTAATTTCTTTCCTCTAATTGTAATCATATCATGGAATTCTTACACTATTTTGTTGCTTCATATTTTGGTCATTTTGACCTCGTATTTAGCTTTTCTCCTCTTTTTTTCTTCTTATATATATATATATATATATATATATATATATATATATATATATATATATATAGCCAAATTCAAACCAATCATACTATTATTAAACTAATACTTAATAGACACTTCTAGACAAGTCATGGATTGGACTTCATCACTCTAGGTTTCATAAAAAAACTAAGGCTTTATAGGCTTGTTATGTTGGGTTATTCAAATGATAAGTTGGGGCTCAACATGGTATCTAAAAGAAAATTATCAAGGTATGGAATTCAAAAGAAAAGGTTCAAACAAATGGTTCATTCCTAATGCCTCTATCACATTCATGCACATATTGGTTCATGATCTTGACATGCATCAATTATACGAGTTGTAACTTAAATGCATATTATAGTTTCCCTCATTATGCAATATATATATATATATATATATATATATATATATATATATATATATATATATATATATATATATATAAGGCAAGTCAATATATGCAATGAATTGCTCAATTAGGCTCAAATTCTCACGGAAATGGTGGAAAAGGGTTAAAAATGTGAAGCACATATGTCATCTACCATCCGGTTCGTTATGCCTCCTAAGAATTCTATCTAAATTTCTATAAAAACTCATGTTGGGTTGTTTTTCTATAATTTCAAAACAACCACTCCAAGAGATCTATAGATACACAAACAAGTGATAATTAGCCATGTATGAAAAACTTTTAGGTGTCTTGCACAATAAGCTTATTAGAAGATTTATTTCTTTATTTTTTTCAAAATTTCAATTTTTTTAATTCTTCCCTTATCCCAACACTTGAGATACATTGTACCGAATGTATGGTGGTTTATCTTATGACACAAAAGAAAACAATTAAAATCCCACCTTATTTCTCATTCCAAAGACAATCATACAAAAGACAAACAAGAAAAAGGAGTACATGAACCTGTTCATTAGTGAGAGCCCTCATTAATTGACTTGCACCTCCCCAGACTTGAGTATTTGCATGTGGTGATTGAACTATCAACATAAAACAAAGCAAACCAAAGAAAAAAACAAAAAAACTAATAAAAAAATTAAAATTCACTTTCATAAGAATCACGATTGCATTTACCGTATGCAACAAGCCTTTAAACCCCTCGGTAGACCCGAGTGGACGAGTTGTAGTCTCGTTAGGGTTTCTAGTGAACTTACCCACAAATTTCTCGGGTTGCCTCCCGTTAGCACTAAGTTTTAGGTCTTCAGCCAGACCTTACTTGATTCAGTTATGGAGGTCGTATTGAGTGTTTTTCTCCAAATTTCTTTTCAAATACTTGCTTCTCCCTACGTGCTAGATTCTCTTGTTCGCTCCAGTATTGGTCAAACATATGTTCTTTGACCCTTGAATTCCCTTGATCCAGTGATTTACCCATCTTTATCTTTCGTTTTGCTTTTTCATTCCCTTGTGACTCCACCTTCACAATCTCCTCCTTTTCAACATTCTTGAGCTCAAACCTATAAGGATCAAAACCATTCTCCTTAGTGACGTCCTCGCTTACATGTGAAATGTAAGGAGGAGCACACCTGTTAGTAGTATCTATTATAGAATAATAATTATTAACTATATATGTAATTGCTTTTGAAAACACATTAAAGAACAACTTACGATTTTCAAATGTCATGTCGATGATTCCATCGCGACAATTTATTTGAGTTTTGGATGTTGCCAAAATGGTCATCCTAATATTACCTTTGGTTGCTCATTCGTCCTTACTGGTGCATAATCAAGCACCATAAAGTCTACAAGGTAGTAGAACTCTCCTAACTTGATTATCACATCCTTAACCATCCCCCGGGGTTTTCCATGTCAAATCAGCAAGCAACACTATTTTGTCAGTTTCATGTAATGGACCAAAGTCATATTGGTCATACAAACTTCCCGAAAGGATGCTCACACCGGCTCCATAATCCAAAAGTGCCCGCTTGATTTCAAATTTCCCAACTTGAATTGGAATAATTGTGTCACTTGGAAGCTTCCCTGGTTCTCGTCCTGATAATTGTTCAGCTAATTGTCCTAGTTGCTTGGCAATGGCTTCATTGGTCTTTTCTTGCACCTCTTTAAATTGCTTGAACTCTTTCATCTCCTTTGCAAGATCTTGGAATGCCGACAAAATTGCGTTGTCATTGCTATTGCTAGTGGAAGCACTTTGTTGATGTTATTGAATCCTTTGTTGATATCTAAGATTTGGGTGATTTCTAAGACCGGGATGATATGTGTTAGAATTCATATCGTATGTCTTCCTTTCTCCTTGGCCTTGTAATTGATGTACACTTTCACTCTTCTTTAAATTTAAGTAGCATATGACCGATGTATGGTCGATGTCATTACATATGTCACATACTTCATATTCATTAGATATATGTGCCACACCACTCTTTCCAACTTTAAGGCTTGCAATTTCTCGTTCTAGAACTGTAATTCTATCCATGGCCACATGATCATTCACCATCTTCACGTTTGCACCCCTTGACCTCCGACTTGATTGTGCACGCTTCTTGGAGATTACACTCATCCTTTCAAGAATATCCCAATCATCATCCTCATAGTTTAAGGTGAACATTCCTGCACTTGTGGAATTTATATCTCTAGCATCCTCTGGTGATAATCCATCATAAAAAGCTAAAATCAACTCACACTTAGCTATGCCGTGATATGGACAAGTTCTTAGCATCTCTTTGAATCAGTGAAAAGCTTCATGAAACTGTTCACCCGATTGTTGTTATAAAGGCTCGAATGGCCCGCCTTGCATCACT
Organism: Flaveria sonorensis; assembly: GCA_025506505.1. Lineage (NCBI taxonomy): Eukaryota > Viridiplantae > Streptophyta > Magnoliopsida > Asterales > Asteraceae > Flaveria > Flaveria sonorensis. The sequence continues at coordinate 21,318 of JACCIY010001017.1, read as the reverse complement.
TGTCCTTTGGGAAGTATAGTATTCATCCAAGAATTGTTGTTGCATTTGTACTGATCGCGTGGTAATAATTCAATGTTTAATTGATCTAAATGTATGATTTTACATCATGATTATGGTGGAATAGTTTCAAGTTGTTTGTGTTTTGATTTATAGTTGTTAGGAGCTAAAGAAGGCTTATTTGGAGAAAAAGGAGCCAAACATGAAACTACAAGGACTAAAGATGTAAACATAAATGTTACAAAAAGGCACAAAGTTAGGCATACCAGCGTATCATACGCCGGGTATGGGCGTATAATACGCCGACCGGCGTATGGGCGGCATATCAGTGGGTGTATTTGACAAAAATTACAGAAAGTTGGGCGTATGAAGCTGAGGGGGCGTATGATACGCCGCCCCTGGGTGTATCATACGCAGGTCTTCAACAAACACCCGGATTTTATGGATCTTGATGTCTACTTAAACCTATCCAACCCCAACTGAAGGACAACTCCTCACAGCCGAAATCTAGTAAATTCAAGGTGATTTTGGGTGCTTTCAAGCTTCACAACACACACCAAATCATCACTGATGATCATATAATCAAGATTGAAGATTCAATGAAGATCATGCGTGGCTAAGTTCTTGTTGATTGCTTTCGGGAGTACAATTCATGTTAAGTGAAGTAATTGGTATGTTTGATTAGGTTTCTTTGTATTGAACAATGGATTAGTGAATGAAGTTTTATTTTTGATTAAGTTAAAAGGTTTACTTATAAATAAGGTTGTGTGCTTGATTATCAGTTTTCGGTTTCCTTGCATCGTGAGCTCATTTAGAAAAGTAGACAACATGATATAGGTGAATTGGTAACTTTTTGAATGAATGAGTCTTAAAAGATTATTCCTTTGTTACTACTTTAATCAAAATTTAAAATCTTGAAGTATTGTTTCTTAAAACCCTAATTCAAAAGTATCAATTATGGATCTTGCGGAATTGGAAACCCGGAAGTGATTGTTTCTTATTATTTAGTTAAATCAGTTTCAAAGATTCTTGCTTTTTGCAATTGTATTCATTGATTTATTCAAAGTTTCAATCTTTAATTATAAAGTTTGTGTCTTTTGGTTAATCGAGTTAGAATTGTTAAACACTTTCCACATATTCCCTGTGGAGACGACCTTACTTACCCTTAGACAATAAAGGTAGCTAAGACCGATATAATAAATTGTTTTTGATCGAGTCTCGACAACCAGATCAAAATGGCACCGTTCCCGGGGAATTAGTGCACAAAGTGTTATTTTTGTATTTTTTTAGTTTTATTTTATTTCTTTTATTTTGTTTTGTGCGGTGCTACGCGAGGTGTTTAATGTCTTGCAGGCTAATCTCAAGAAGTTAAACCTCACCATTAATCGAGTCTATTATTCATGTATTGGTTGTGGAAGTCCAGTTCACACACAAGATGATTGTCCTGAGTACTTGTAAAAGAGTGAGGATGCGAGAAGAAAATTATATATGTTGGATGTTTATTATGACGATGTACAATCATCTTATCCGTACTATGAGGCATCTTCTCCGTGTTATGAAGGATATTATAAGTTAGAGGCGAATTACAACTTTGAACAAGATTTTATTGCAACAATTATAAACCAGAGATGATATAAAGCTCTAGTTATAAGGAAGACCATAACGACTATCATCAAGAATACTCTCAGGCAACATACGTGGATGTTAATAGGTATAATCAAGGAGATTCTGATCGATGCTCGAACCACTCAAATACTTCTCAATGTTATGATCAAAATTAATGTCAACTTCCTAAACAAGAGAATGTTATCCAGAATGTTATGCTATTTCAAAATGATTTTCAATCTGAGATGGAAGAAAGTATTGCTCAATCGGAGTTGATATTGCCCGAGATAGATAAGTTGTTATCACAACATCATCTTTCAGATCAGGAACGACTTTACTACTTAACTATCAAGCGTGATGCATTATTATTGAAAATAGAATTAGAAGAGTCCATCTCACCATCTGTAAAAGTTGAGGATGAGGCCATGGAGATTAATACCACACAAATTCTCTCGTTTGTTGAAGAGCCATATGAAGTACAAGTGGTGGTTGATAGTTATGATGATAATGTGGAAGAAGAGCCGATGGATCTTCTAGAGAAAGAAAATGAATATGCAGTCTCACTTGAAGACAAGAAATCTTCCAAAAAGTCAATGATAGATATAATCAAAGTTTATTCTAAGCCTCCTCATATACTTATTATACCAATTAACAAAGTTGTGAAAAAAGGTGTGAAGATAAAGAATAGGAAAGTTGAAAAGCAAGATGCCAGGAAATTTATTATAAAGTGGATATGCAATAATTTCTTAATTTACATGCCTATAATTGGGAAGCAACTATGGAGCTGCCATGTCAATTATCTAGCATTTGTTGGGAACTCGGTAGGCAAATGCGCACTTCGACCACCTTAGTGGTGACAAGTACGGTCTGGCTAAAGACCTAAAACTTAGCGCTTGCGGGAGGCAACCCGAGAACTTTATAGGTGTGTTCACTAGAAACCCTCACGAGACTACAACTCGTCCACTTGGGCATACCGAGGGGTTTAAAGGCTTGTTGCATACGCTAAATGCAATCGTGATTCCTACGAAAGTGAGTTTTAATTCTTTTATTAGTTTTTGTTTTTTTTTCTTTGGATTGCTTTGTTTTGTTTTGATAGTCGATCACGAGACGCAAGCACTCAGGTGTGGGGAGGCAGAAGTTGGTTGATGAAGGCTTCTAATAATGATTGTGATCAGGTCCATGTGCTCTTTCCACTACTTTGGTTTTTAACAATATTCTTTTCATGCTTTCATTGAAATTGATTGATAATATGTTAGGATATGGCATACTAGTCTCCCTTTGCAATGAATTGTCTTGATTAGTAATAATAAGAATGAAATTAAGAATCTACTTCCATATGCTATGAAAATACCAATTGTGACTATCATACATTGAGGAAAATGTATCTCAAGTGTGGGGATGAAGGAAGAATTGAAAAAAATTGAACCTTTTAAAAAAAATTGAACCTTTTTGAAAAATAAATCTTCTAATAAGCTTAATTGTGCATGAGACCTAAATTTTTTTCATACATGGTTAATTATCACTTGTTTGTGCATGCATAGATCCCTTGACATGTTTGTTTTGAAATTATAGTAAGCCACTCCCATCATAAGTTTTTATAAAAAGTTAGGTAGAATTCTTAGCAGGCATAACGAACCAGATGGTAGATGACATACGTGCTTCATATTTTTTAACCTTTTTTCCCCTATTTGAGCAATTCATAGCATATGTTGATTTGCTTTATATTTTTGCAAAATGAGGGAGACCATAATGTGCATTTAAGTTAGAACTCGTGTAATTGATGCGTGTCAAGATCATGAACTAATATGTGCATAATGTTATAGAGGCATTAGGAATGAACCATTTGCTTAAACCTTTTCTTTTGAATCCCTTACCTTGATAATCTTCCTTTAGACATCATGTTGAGCCCCAACTTGTCATTTGAATAACCTAACACAATAAGCCTACAAAGCCTTAGCCTTTTAATGAAACATAGGGTGATGAAGTCCAATTCATGATATGTTTAGAAGTGATGTTTCAGTAATAGTTCAATAATAGTATGATTGGTTGTGAATATGAGAAAAAAAAATGAAAGAAAAAAAAAGAGAAGAAAAAAGCTAAATATGAGGTCAAACTGACCAAGATATGAAGCAACAAAAATAGTATGAGAATTCTATGATATGATTGCTATTAGAGGATAGAAATTGATACACATCACATCTAGCATGTTTAAATTGGATTTCATTCACCATTATCCACCCTTAAATCCCTTTCTATCTCACCTTAAACCTTAGCCTAACATTACAACCCATGAAAGACCTCTTGATTTATGTATTATATTGTGCTAATTGATGGCGATATGATTAATATACGAGCTTATGATGAAGATGTACATTCTTGGTTTGAGAGTTCCAGATATACTAGTATATAATCACTAGTCCACAAAACAAACCGAGAGTAGTGTTCATTGTGAGGAATATGAATGCATGAATGTTTTGAAGCAAAAGGTGAAGTTATGCCAACTAAAGATTCTAAGTTTAAAACATAAGTGGTATTACATGTTGGGTTATGAATCTTAAATGATGAAGGTTTAAAAGTAAGTATACCTTGTGACCTTAACTTATACAAAGTTGTGATAACTTAGCATGTTTGATTAAATAAGGTAAATTGCGCAAGTAAGTTTGTTTGAAGATAAAAAAGGTTAAGTGTGGGGATGTGATCGCGTGGTAGTAATTCAAGGTTTAATTGATCTAAATATATGAGTTTACATCATGATTATGGTGGAATAGTTTCAAGTTGTTTGTGTTTTGATTTATAGGTGTTAGAAGCTAAAGAATGCTTATTTTGGAGAAAAAGGAGCCAAACACGAAACTACAAGGACTAAAGATGTAAACATAAAATGTTACAAAAAAGGCACAAAGTTAGGCATACCGGCGTATCATACGCCGGGGTATGGGCGTATAATACGTCGGTCGGCGTATGGGCAACGTATCAGTGGGCGTATTGGAAAAAAATTATAGAAAGTTAGCATATGAAGCTGAGGGGGGGGGTATGATACACCGCCCCTGGGCGTATCATACGCCGGTCTTCAACAAAAACCCAGATTTTGTGGATCTTGATGTCTACTTAAACCTATCCAACCCCAACTCAAAGGACAACTCCTCACAGCCGAAATATATTAAATTCAAGGTGATTTGGGTGCTTTCAAGCTTCCCAACACACACCAAATCATCATTGATGATCATATAATCAAGATTGAAGATTAAATGAAGACCATGCGTGGCTAAGTTCTTGTTGATTGCTTTCGGGAGTACAATTCATGTTAAGTGAAGTAATTGGTATGTTTGATTAGGTTTTTTGTATTGAACAATGGATTAGTGAATGAAGTTTTATTTTTGAATAAGTTAAAAGGTTTACTTATAAATAAAGTTGTGTGCTTGATTATCGGTTTTCGGTTTCCTTGCATCGTGAGCTCATTAAGAAAAGTAGACAACGTGATATAGGTGAATTGGTAACTTTTTGAATGAACGAGTCTTAAAAGATTATTCCTTTGTTACTACTTTAATCAAAAGCTAAAATCTTGAAGTATTGTTTCTTACAAACCCTAATTTAAAAGTATCAATTGTGGATCTTGCGGAATTGGAAACCCGGAAGTGATTGTTTCTTATTATTTAGTTAAATCAGATTCAAAGATTATTGCTTTTTGCAATTGTGTTCATTAATTCATTCAAAGTTTCAATCTTTAATTATAAAGTTTGTGTCTTTTAGTTAATCGAGTTAGAATTGTTAAACACTTTCCACATATTCCCTATAGAGACGACCTTACTTACCCTTAGACAATAAAGGTAGCTAAGACCGATATAATAAATTATTTTTGATCGAGTCTCGACAACTAGATCATGTACCCATGTGTGAATACTTGCAGATGGTAGAGATAGGAACCATTGTTTGGCCTTGTCTTTAAGGGTAAATTGGAATAGGATCAATTTAACTTCATCCGGTGAAAAGCCTTGGCCACTAATGGTGCTACATGATGCCTTAAATTCAAATATACACAAATAGGTTTCTTTAGTTGCCATACCATGAAATTGAGGGAGAATTCCCAAACATTGTGGTTGGACTTCAAAAGCTCATCCCCTTTGTGTTGGTGAAACTATAGAAGTTGAATTGATGGCAATGGCGGGACGAAAATGACTATCCACACCATGTGCTGGTACATAGTGTTGTGCTCCTAAATTAGCCGGTATGCCATTAAATAGTTGACCTTCAACGTTGTTGTAAATGGGTGGTTGAGCATAACCACCCTGATCCCGATTTCGTTGACGGTTTCGATAGCCCGGTTGGTTCCCATAATCCTCAAAATCATGTTGGTTTGGTCCATCCACATTGACTTGATCTTCAATCCACTTATCCACATGATTAGTATGATGACTTCATTCCACTGAAAACCATTCCTCGTTACTATGATGACTACCTTCCCCGTTATGCTGAAAACTTGGATTACGCACCCAGAAATTTGGCATTGGTTGGAAATTTACGGGAGGAGGTTAGTGTTGCACACCTTGATTTACAGGGATTGGCCCCTGAGGTTGAGGTTGCACAGGTTGTGGTTGAGGTGGAGGATAATCAGGTTGAAGGAACACTGGTAGTGGGATATTGTCACACCCTCAAAATCCACGTGCAGGGTTTTACCGCGAGGCGTGTGAACAAACCAGGATCTCAGTCATTAGTTACTCAGAACGACTCTATATGAAACATTCAAGCAAAATCAGAGTTTAAAACTTTAAAAGTATGCGGAAGCATTCAGTAAACATGACAACCCAAAATAATGCAACACAATGTAAAATGCGCAAACATACGCCAACCGTTGTTCAAAACAAATACATAATTATTTCAATTGCAAAACCACAATTGTTCCCAACAATTCTGACCCACAAATGCTGACCCGTGAGTGCTCCTAGGCTTTTCATTAACCATGATCTGAGAATAGCATACTAAAAGAGTCAACACAATGGTTGGTGAGTTCAAGAGTTTGCGTAAAACATAACAATAACAGTTATAAAAACATAAGAGTGCATTGAATTAGATAGCTAGTCTAAATTCACAAGTAATAATCGTAGTGATTTCGCGATCGAATTTGATAGCGTTTCGTTTGATTGCCACCCGTCATGACTTACTAGGTCGTGACACCATGTGTTAGGACAATATTGCACCCGTTTGACCTCGAGTCGCACAGATGGGGCTTGTCAAACCCAGTAGTACTACCCAAGATTTCCCGCTAGTTCCAATATTAACGATCCAAAAGTGTGAGGACTTTCATAGTATATCGCACTACATTACACTATACACAACTTATAATCAATAAAGCGATTCAGAACGAGTATGCTATCTCTACCAAAAGAGAGAGTGTAAATAAAGTGGGGCACGAACTCACCTGGTGTGCACACGAATGATATTAAAGCTAACTTGAGAGAGAGAGGAAAGACAACCTTCAGAGGTTACCTAGAACACGCAAGTACATGAGTACGTGTACACAGAATCATTAACAACCCTAAGTGCTCAATAAACACATTGACTTAAGGTTTTGGAAAAACAAAACACATTTAACCCAGTTGACCCGTTTGACCCGTTGCTGACATATTAATTGAAATCCTATTTAATCAAGCATAGCAACTCACCATACATGGTTATCATACAAGTTGTTCACATATATCACTTCATCAACCACTTGCTCTACCAAGATCATCATACAACTTAGATTATCATACAACTCATGCGAATCTCAACTAATCAACATGCTCAACACAATTATAATTACATCACAACTAGTACATCATACATAAAGTCTAATCATGCACAACATGCCATGTGAAGCCATTCACGACTTCACACCCTAAACCCTGCCAATCCTACTAAGTAGGGCCTTAGATTCGCACGCGTGTATGACGATCATCATCATATTATTCAACAAGATTCATACCAACTAACATACCCAACAATGACCTATTACATTTCCAAACATGATTCTATAATCTCCTATCACAAGCCATCATCATGTATAATCCATAAAAGTCCAAATTTCCCAATTGACCAATCAAGTATCCATACAACCTAATTAACACATTCCATAAGATTAGACACCATCAATAATCATTCTACCATGATCCTAACATTATAAACATGTCCAATTCACCTTATCCAATGTTCCACACAAATAAAGTTTCCCTTTTGGGAAAGTAACAACCCAAAATCAATCTAACGCTCAATTCAATCATGAATTCATCAACACATTACATATTCAAGCTCATAACTATCATTTAAACATATTCAACATCATCAAATCATCATAATTCATCAATCTCATATTCAAAAGTTTCTACTTTTAGCAAGGTATGAACTACATGATTAATTCTTGAATTTCTAGCATAATTATCATAATTCCAACATTCATACAACATCATTAGCATCATAACATCATTTATTCATCATCAAATCATCAAGTTCACCCACAAAATTTACTATTATTAGTAAGGTATGAACTACGCATCAAAACCACGAATTTCTCGTATAATCCACGTAAACTAATATCAATACAACCTAACTAACATCATACAATCATCAAACATCACAAAATTCGACATCTAGCACCCATTCGAACTAGGGTTTCGGCCAACACCCAAAAACCATGAAAAACAATAAAAATCTAACCTTTAATCACGTAGAAATCAAGAATTGATGCTTGCTACACATTGGAATCACTTGGAACTAATCAAAATTGATGCTTGATTGTTGTTGTTGATCAAAATCGCAAGGGATGGGAGGGGAAAAGGGTTCGGCCGCAATGGGGGGTTATGGGAGGGGATAGGGTTTAATTTTTGGTGATATTTAGTTTTATGGTAATAGCAAAATAACCCTTCTTAATCACCTTTTGTAAAAATTGATTCTTTTAACATTTTTAACAATCTTTAACTACAAAATACAAGTATTATTAACCAACAATAATAATCATGTATAATTTCCACTAGCTACAAAACATATGAAATAAATATAACACGTTTTCACGTTTCAAGGTAGAATTCACAAATAATATTTAAATCGCGTAAGCACATAAGCACAACTTAATAATCATATTTTTAGTTAAGTTATTATCTAATAATCATTGTTAATTATTATTAAGTCACCAACGTTCAATGACAACTAGTGTGTGCTCACGACACGTGTATGCAAGACCTAACGGAACTAACGGAGTTTGGTAACGGAAAATTACCGGATGTCACATTATCCCCATGTTGAAAGAATTTTCGTCCCGAAAACTGCGTTACATGGTGTGTTACATCACTGGTCTACTGCGTTGGCACAAAGAAATTGAGTGAGTTTCGAGTTAGTTGTCACATCATCCCCATGTTGAAAGAAATTTCGTCCCGAAATTTAATCAATACCGTCACTGGCCGTCGTCGTTGTTTTGAACAACTGAGGATACTTAAGCTTCATCTGGTCCTCACGTTCCCACGTGAATTCCGGTCCACGTCTCGAGTTCCAACGAACTTTGACTATGGGTATCTTGCTTTGCTTAAGCGTCTTTGCCTCACGATCCTTCACCTCAACTGGTTCTTCAATGAACCATAGTGGTTCATCTACTTGCACTTCCTCTAGTGGTACAACCATCGTCTCGTCTGATAAACACTTTTTCAAATTTGAGACATGAAATACATTATGAATTCCACTCAGTGAGTCAGGTAGGTCTAATCGATACGCCACTGAACCTATTCTTTCCAGAATCTCAAATGGTCCAACGTATCTAGGATTAAGCTTTCCTCTTTTACCAAATCGAATCAAGCCTTTCCATGGTGAGACTTTTAGTAAAACTTTGTCACCGACCTGAAACTCCAAAGGTTTCTGTCGCTTATCTATGTAGCTTTTCTGTCTATCACGTGCTGCAGCCATACGGTTTCTTATCTGTACAATACTCTTAGTGGTCTCATGCACTAACTCGGGACCGTTAGCTGACTATCACCAATTTCTGCCCAGCAAACTGGTGATCTACATTTTCGTCCATACAAGGCTTCAAAAGGTGCTGCCTTTATGCTGGTGTGATAACTATTGTTGTAAGAAAATTCCACCAATGGTAGGTGAACTTCCCAGTTATTCCCGAAGTCAATCACACAAGCATGTAGTATGTCCTCCAATGTCTGTATAGTACACTCACTTTGACCATCGGTTTGCGGATGATAAGCAGTACTTATGTCTAATCGCGTACCCAAAGATTTCTGTAATGAATGCCAGAAGTACGATGTAAAACGAGCATCGCGGTCAGAAATAATTGAGACTGGTACACCATGTCTCCGAACTATTTCCTTCAGATAGAGTCGGGTTAACTTGTCCATTTTGTTCGTTTCCTTTATCGCCAAGAAGTGAGCGGACTTCGTTAATCGATCTACGATAACCCATATCATGTCACAACCAGTAGGAGTCCAGGGTAGTTTGGTAATAAAATCTATTGAAATCTGTTCCCACTTCCACATAGGAATTTCAGGTTGTTGTAATAGCCCAGATGGTTTCTGATATTCCACTTTTACTTTCGAGTAGGTTAAGCACTTGCTCACATATGTAGCTACATCCGCTTTCATGTTAGGCCACCAGTAGTGCGCCTTCAGGTCATGATACATCTTGTCAGATCCAGGATGTATAGAGTACTTAGACTTGTGTGCCTCACTCATAACCAAGTCTCTCAGATTTCCATGCAAAGGTATCCAAAGTCTGTCCATAAAATAACGAACTCCATCCGCCTTTACTTCTAACTGTTTATCCATTCCCCGTAAAGATTCAGACCCTATGTTTTCCGTTTTCAAGGCTTCTGTCTGAGCTTCTCGTATTTGTTCAGGCAAGTGAGTGCTAATCGTAAGCTGCAAAGCTCACACTCGTCAAGGCTTAGCAGTCTCCTTTCTACTCAACGCGTCAGCGACTATATTAGCCTTTCCCGGATGATACTTGATAGCACAATCATAATCGTTCAACAATTCTACCCAGCGTCTTTGCCTCATGTTCAACTCCTTCTGCTCAAAGATATGCTGAAGACTCTTGTGATTGGTGTAAATAGTGCACTTGGTACCGTACAAGTAATGTCTCCAGATCTTTAAGGCAAAAACTACCGCACCCAGTTCCAAGTCATGCGTGGTATAGTTCTTCTCATGTACCTTTAGTTGTCTTGAGGCGTAAGCTATCACTTTGTCTCGCTGCATCAAGACAAAACTGTCACACCCTCAAAATCCACGTGTGGAGTTTTACCGCGAGGCATGTGAACAAACCAGGATCACAGTCAATAGTTACTCAGAACGACACTATATGCCACATTTAAAATAAAACCAACCAAAGTTCAAACTTTAAAACCATGCGGAAGCGTTTTGTAAATAAGACAAACCCAAAATATAAAAATGCATATTTGGAAAAACATGCGCCAACCCAAACATTTAAACACTCGTAATTAGATACCAACAAACATGTCTTTAAAATAGAGTCTTAGAATGCATGCTGGACCCGTGAGGTGCTCCTAATGGCAAGCAGAGTTAAACCTGAGAATAGCATACAAAAATGTCAACACAATGGTTGGTGAGTTCAAGAGTTTGCGTTTATCATAAACAATAACATTTGCATAACATAAGAAGTGCATTGAAATAGATAGCTAGTCTATATTCACAAGTAATAACCATAGTGATTTCGCGATCGAAGCTGACTGTGTTGCGTTTGTTGCCTCCCGTCACGACTTACCAGGTCGTGACGATATTTGTGTCTAGGACAATATTGCACCCGTTTGACCTCGAGTCGCACAGGTGGGGCTCGTCAGACCCAGTAGTACTACCCAAGATTTCCCGCTAGTTACCATTATTAACAATCCGAAAGTGTGAGGACTTTCAAGGTATTAAGCACTATGTTAAAACATACACAGCTTATAATAATAAAATAGCATTTGAGTACAAGTATCCTCCCCCAAGAAGAAGGTTTATAAAAATAGAGGGGCATGAACTCACCTGGTGTGTAAAGATAATGACTAAAAAGAACTGGTGATAGGTGCAAAGAAAACCCTTCAAAGGTTACCTAGAACACGAGAGTACATAACTACGTGTTCACAGAATCATAATGAAACCCTAAGTGCTTTACAAACCAAAGAACTCAAAGTTTTAGAAGACAAGACACATTTGACCCAGTTGACCCGTTTGACCCGTTGGTGACATTATAGGTGAATTTCCATTCAAACAAGCATAACAGCCTATCACACATGATTAACATACAAATTGAGTACATATAACACTTCATTAACCACATGTACTAACTAGATCATCATACAGCCAGATATCATACAAGTCATGCGAATCTCAAACTATTATCATGCTCATAACATCTATAACACAAATAATACACCATACAAGGATCAAATCACGCATCACATGCCATGTGAAGCCACTCACGACTTCACACCCTAAACCCTGCCAATCCTACTAAGTAGGGGCCTCAGATTCGCACGTGTGTATGATGATCATTAACATACCAATTTCCATAGCTCATATCATCCAAAATGTTCATTCTTAATCAACCATCAATCAACAAAAGTCCTAGCTTACCTATATGACTCATACCATGATTTTTCCACAAACAGGCCAAAACAGGTAACAACCAAATCAACATTCATATAACATAAAAACACATTTAATCACCTTAGAAACCATCCATGAACATGCTAACATGATCCTAATATCCCAAATATGTTCAAATCCTCATACTCAAGAATTTGTGCAAATAAAGTTTCCCTTTTGGGAAAGCACATCCCAAATCTATCAACATCCAAGACATTCATGGATTCATCAATAATATCCCAATTCAAGCTCATGATAACATCTAGACATGATCAACACATCCATTATCATAATTCATCAACCTTCATAGCCAAAAGTTACTATCTTTAGTAAGACATGAACTACAACATTCATTCTTGGATTTCTAGCATTCAATCAACAATCTAACATCCAATTATCATCACAAACACATCAACAACATCAATTTATCATCAAATCACCAAATTCATGCAAATAAAGTTACTATTATTGTAACCTATGAACAACGCATCAAAATCGAAGCTTTCTTGCAAATCGACGTTAACTAATATGCATACAACCTAACTAGCATCATTACAACACAAACAACCAACATTCAACATCCAATTTGATCAAAATTGCATCAAACTTTTGGCTAAGGGTTCATCACCCGAAAGAACAACCAAATATCCAATCTTTATGCATACTTGATGTTAAATAACATGTAATCTATCTAGTAAACACATTAACATCAACAACTAAGCATAATCGACCATCAATTGCAGGTTTCGAATGGAACTTTCGGCCAACACGAAAAATCATCAAAAACATGTAAAAATCTAACCTTTAAATGTGTATTGACTTGTATTTGATGATTCTAACTTGTTGCAACCCTTGAAATCGATCAAATCCGATGCTTTGTGAGTGTTCTTGGCCGAAAATCGCAAAGGAGGGGAGAGGAATGAAGTCGCGGCCGTAGGTGGTTAGGGGATTAGGGTTTTTGATTTGATTAATTATTTAGCAATAATTACCCTTTTAACCCTCATAGTTTGTATTTATAAAGATTAGGCTTTTAAATACTCTTTTAAAAGTTTTTAACTAGAATAATAAGCATATAACTAACAATAATAATCATATGCATTATCTTCACTAGATACAAAACATACGGATTAAACACACACGTTTCCACGTTACGCGATAAAATTCACAATTAATGTTTAAATCGCATAATCACAACCAATAACCAATATAGTAATTATTTGATTCACATTATTAATTATTATTAAGTCACCAACGTTCAACGACAACTAGTGTGTGCTCCTGACACGTGTATGCAAGACTTAACGGAACTAACGGAGTTTGGTAATGGAAAATTACCGGATGTCACATTATCCCCATGTTGAAAGAATTTTCGTCCCGAAAATTTCGTTACATGGTGAGTGTTCCATCACTGGTCTACTGCATTGGCACAGAAAATCAAAATCGAGTGAGTTTTGGATGAGTTGTCACATCATCCCCATGTTGAAAGAAATTTCGTCCCGAAATTTAATCAGTACCTTCGCCGCTGGCATCGTCTTTTCGAATACTGAGGATACTTAAGCTTCATTTGGTCTTCACGTTCCCACGTGAATTCTGGTCCACGTCTCGAGTTCCAACGAACTTTGACGATGGGTATCTTGCTTTGCTTAAGCGTTTTCACCTCACGATCCATCACTTCACAGGTTCCTCAATGAAGCGTAACTGTTCGTCTACTTGAACTTCTTCCAGCGGTACGACCATAGTTTCATCCGTTAAACATTTCTTTAGATTTGAAACATGGAATACATCATGGATTCCACTCAATGAATCAGGTAAGGCTAGTCGATAGGCTACTGGACCAATTCTTTCCACTATCTCAAATGGTCCAACGTATCTCGGATTTAGCTTTCCTCGCTTACCAAACCGAACTACGCCTTTCCATGGTGAGACTTTCAATAAGACTTTGTCACCAACTTGAAATTCCAAAGGTTTCCGTCGCTTGTCAGCATAGCTTTTCTGTCTGTCTCGCGCTGCGGCCATGCGGTTTCTTATCTGGACAATCTTCTCAGTTGTCTCGTGTACTAACTCAGGACCCGTTAATTGACTATCACCAATTTCAGCCCAGCAAACTGGTGATCTACACTTTCTCCCATACAAAGCTTCAAAAGGTGCCGCCTTTATGCTAGTGTGATAGCTGTTGTTGTAAGAAAATTCCACCAATGGTAGGTGAACTTCCCAGTTATTCCCGAAGTCAATCACACAAGCACGTAACATGTCCTCCAAAGTCTATATAGTACACTCGCTTTGACCATCAGTCTGTGGATGATAAGCAGTACTCATATCCAATCACGTACCTAAAGCTTTCTGCAACGACTGCCAGAAGTGTGATGTGAAACGAGAATCGCGGTCAGAAATAATTGAGATCGGTACTCCATGCCTCGAAACGATCTCCTTCAAATAGAGTCGGGTTAATTTCTCCATCTTATCTTTTCCCTTATCGCTAGGAAATGAGCAGACTTTGTTAATCGATCCACGATAACCCATATTGTGTCACATCCCGTAGAAGTGCGAGGTAACTTAGTAATAAAATCCATTGATATCTGATCCCACTTCCACATAGGGATCTCGGGTTGTTGTAGTAGACCAGATGGTTTCTGATACTCCACTTTCACCTTTGAGCAGGTCAGACACTTGCTCACATAAGTAGCTACATCTGCTTTCATGTTAGGCCACCAATAGTGCGCCTTCAAATCATGGTACATCTTGTCAGATCCAGGATGTATAGAGTACTTAGACTTGTGTGCCTCACTCATGACCAAGTCTCTCAGATTTCCGTGTAGAGGTACCCAAAGTCTATCTATGAAATAACGAATTCCATCCGCTTTTACTTCTAGTTGCTTTTCCATTCCCGTAAACCTTCTAAACTCCTATTTTCTACTTCAGAGCTTCAGTTTGAGCATCACGGATTTGTTCAGGTAATTGCGTACTAATCGTCAGTTGCAGAGCTCGCACTCGTCGAGGCTTAGCAGTCTCTTTCTACTCAGCGCGTCAGCAACTACATTTGTACTTAATAGCACAGTCATAGTCATTCAGCAATTCTACCCAGCGCCTTTGCCTCATATTCAACTCCTTTTGCTCAAATATATGCTGAAGACTCTTGTGATCGGTGTAGATGGTGCATTTGGTACCGTACAAGTAATGTCTCCAGATCTTCAAGGCAAAAACTACTGCACCCAGTTCCAAGTCATGGGTGGTATAGTTCTTCTCATGAATCTTCAATTGTCTAGAGGCGTAAGCTATCACCTTATCCCGCTGCATCAAGACGCATCCAAGTCCTTGAATAGACGCATCGTAGTAGACTACGAAGTCATCACTACCATCCGGTAACGCTAATATTGGTGCGCTACACAGTTTCTGTTTCAGCAACTGGAAAGCAGATTCCTGACTCTCACCCCATTTGTACATCGTTCCCTTATGAGTCAAGGCTGTGAGAGGTTGTGCAATCTTAGAGAATCCTTCGATGAACCGTCGATAATATCCCGCTAATCCAAGGAATTGTCGTATCTCGCTTGGTGTCTTAGGAACAGACCATTCTTTATCGCTTCAATCTTAGCAGGATCAACATGTATTCCCTTCTCGTTGACAATATGACCCAAGAATTGTACCTCACGTATCCAGAAATCACACTTAGAAAACTTTGCATACAGTTGTTCCTCTCTAAGTAATTCCAAGATTAAACGTAAGTGCTCTCCATGTTCTTCCTCAGTTCTTGAGTATATCAATATGTCATCAATAAAGACGATAACAAACTGATCAAGATAGGGTTTGCACACGCGATTCATGAGGTCCATGAATACTGTTGGTGCATTCGTCAACCCAAATGGCATGACCAAAAATTCATAGTGACCATATCGTGTACGAAAGCAGTCTTCGAGATGTCCTCTTCTCGAACTCTCAGCTGATGATACCCAGACCTCAGATCAATCTTAGAGTAATTGCTTGATCCTTGTAGTTGATTAAACAAATCATCAATACGAGGTAAGGGATATCTATTCTTGATAGTAACCTTGTTCAGTTCCCTATAGTCAATGCACATTCGAAATGTATCATCCTTCTTCTTCACAAATAGAACTGGCGCTCCCCAGGGCGACGAACTCGGTCGGATAAACCCTTTATCCAATAACTCTTGTAGTTGGGCGGATAATTCCTGCAGTTCGTTCGGAGCTAACGGTATGGTGCTCTCGCAATTGGAGCGGCTCCTGGAGTCAATTCAATCTGGAATTCAACTTGACAATGAGGCGGTAATCCAGGCAGGTCTTCCGGAAACACCTCGGGAACTCGCGAACTACGGGGATATCCTCTATTTTCTTTTCCTCAGTCTGTTTATCTGTGACGAGTGCCATATGGCCAGTCGACCCTTTCGTAACAACTTCTGTGCCTTCATGAACGAAATGATGCCTATCACCGCACCACTCCTATCACCTCTGACCGTAAGGACTTCTTCACCAAGGGGAATCCGTATGATCTTCTCGTGGCATATGACTTCCGCTTGTTTATCGGAAAGCCAATCCATGCCTACTACCACATCAAAGCTTCCTAACGTAACAGGCATGAGATCTATGGTGAATGTATGACCAGCAAGCTCTATCTTGCAGTCTCTAAGAATATGCGTTACGTGAATCTGTGTACCGTCAGCTAACTCTACGGTGTATTTAGATTCTAAGGCTGAGGGCATATCACTTAAAAGACTACAGAACCTAGTGGACACGAAACTTCTATCGGCTCCGGTATCGAATAATACAGTAGCAACGACCATTAACCGAAAATTTACCAGTTACTGTTGTAGGATCGTTTAGAGCCTCACCTGAGCCAATGACGAAGGCTCTTCCTTTGGCTCCATTGTTGTTATTGCATCCATTGTTGTTGCCATTATTATTGTTGTTGTTTTGTTGTTGCCATTGTTATTGTTGTCTTTACCATTCCTCTTAGTTGGGGACAGTTGCGTTTGTAATGGCCTTCTTTCCCCGCACTCAAAACAACCTTTCGGAGTTTCTTGTGATTGTTGTGGCTTTTTCATCATTCATCACCCCGCAGTCTTTGGCTGCGTGACCAATCTTCCCACAACGTTGGCACTTGAAGTTATCACATCGACCCACATGGTGGTAGTTACACCGGTTGCACTTCGGCTGTCTTCCGCCATACCCACCGGGTCCTTGATTTGAGGGAGTCGCCTGGTTGAAGCTTCGATTGTTATCGAACTTGTTGCTGTTGCTGACTTTGCTGCTGTTGCTGAGGTTGAGATTGGCTGCTGGATGACGATCCCTGTTGCTTGAACCATCCCACTTGCGTTTATGGTCGGGCACGCTTGCCACCGCACCCCCGCTTAGGTAATCGACCTTGCTCTACTGCTTGATCAGTCAGCCTGTGGGCTGTTCGGATAGCTTGTTGTATGGAAGTGGGGTTAGAGGCAGTTACCATACTTTGAATTTCAGGCACCAATCCCCGTATATAATGCTCAACTCTCTTGTGCATTTCATTCACCATCCCTGGGCATAAAGTGGCTAACTCATGTACGGGTCGTGTAGGCTTCAATTTCTGAGCCTTGCATTTTGAGTTGCCAGAACTCAATCTCCAGTTTCTGCACTTCATTTCGGGGACAGTATTCTTCGGTCATAATCCCTTAAACTCATCCCAAGGTAGTTCATTAGCCATGGCTTGACCCAGCATTTGCACCTGGGCATTCCACCAGGAAAGTGCTGCGCCTTCCAATGTCCCGGTAGCATACTCACCTGATCAGCAGGCGGGCAGTTGCATTTTGCGAAGACAGACTCTGTCTTCTCAAACCACCTTACAAGCCCTACGCCCTTCCGTCCCGCTGTAGGTATGGGGTTTACAGTCCATGAAGGACTGTAGGTACATGGTGGTGGTCCTGTTTTGACAACCCAAACATTAGTCAGATATCCTAGACAATTAACTAGAATAATTAGTTTAACCTCTTGTTATCATTTACCTGCTGGTTGTCCCGGTTGGGCAGCAGCCACTGCCGCCTGAACATGTTCGTTAATTAATGTTGCCAATTCCGTAGGCGTCATGTTTATGGCTCCGGCACCACGGCCTCCGGCGCCACGTCCACGACCACGCCCACGTCCTCTTCCTCGTGCGTCCATATTTCACTTTACAATTCACAATTACAATAATGAGTAACATCCAACACATTAATCTCATCAAGGTACAGTAAACAATAAGATAATCATTCACCACAACCACAACATTTATACAGAAATAATAACCAAAGATAAATAAATTGCAATTGAGTCACAAAATATTCCATCAATGTCAAAATTTAAGTTTGTCAGTTGGGTGGGAAACAACCCTTCCCACATAGGTTTCAAAGAAAAGAAACACTACATAGTCTAAGTCATTTAAAAGTGGAATCAGTCCAGTACGTCAGATCCGTCACTGTCCTCATCCATCTCTGCTGGTTCTTCTTCGGGGCTTCCTCATCAGGATCCACCAAAGGTGCAGGGGCTTCAACAACCTGAAGTGCTGCTAGCTGTGCCTCTAAATCAGCAAACCTATCATCGATCACTATGTTATGGTGATCTTGTGCGTCCATGCGCCCACTAAGTGCTACAACGTTGCCTGCCAGAGTATGATGTCCACGATGGCCATCGAGAGTCGCTCCTGAAGCGTCTCTACCTGGAAACGCAACTGACGCATCTCAGATCGTAATGCAGAGTTCTCATCAGTGAGTCCTCTAATCCGCTGTCGCTCCGTGTCTAGAGTGGCTACCAAAGCTGCAAACGCCTGCTCGAGAGGGATGCTCAAGGTAGGAAGAGTAGGCAATGCAGAGGCGGTCGATGACCTAGTCCTAGGTCGTGTAGGAGCTACTGGTGGTACGCGCTCTCTATAAGCCATACGGTTTATGTAGGTGGGGTAGAAATCCCAGTTCCGCAAAGGATCGAGCTCAGGAGTTATGAAACTGATCCCAGTCTATCTCGCCAGGAGGATAGGATGTCGAGGCCAGTTAAATCCCCTATCCGGTACGGGAGACGTAGGAGGTGACTCAGATCGTGCAGGTCTCTTGCCTAAATTTCTGGACGACGATGCCATGCTGCGAAGTACGTGTTGCGTATGCCAATGAGTATACAGTAAGGAGAGTAAGCGATAAGTAACTAAAAACTGTGCGGTTATGTCTAGTGTGTGTATGCAACCTAGTTCCCTATAACCATGGCTCTGATACCAATCTGTCACACCCTCAAAATCCACGTACGGAGTTTTACCGCGAGGCGTGTGAACAAACCAGGATCACAGTCAATAGTTACTCAGAACGACACTAATGCCATATATGCCACATTTAAATAAAACCAACCAAAGTTCAAACTTTAAAACCATGCAGAAGCGTTTTGTAAATAAGACAAACCCAAAATATAAAAATGCATATTTGGCAAAACATGCGCCAACCCAAACATTTAAACACTCGTATTAGATACCACAAACATGTCTTTAAAATAGAGTCTTAGAATGCATGCTGGACCCGTGTGGTGCTCCTAATGGCAAGCAGAGTTAACAACCTGAGATAGCATACTAAAATGTCACACAATGGTTGGTGAGTTCAAGAGTTTGCGTTTATCATAAACAATAACATTTGCATAACATAAGAAGTGCATTGAATAGATAGCTAGTCTATATTCACAAGTAATAACCATAGTGATTTCGCGATCGAAGCTGACTGTGTTGCGTTTGTTGCCTCCCGTCACGACTTACCAGGTCGTGACGATATTTGTGTCTAGGACAATATTGCACCCGTTTGACCTCGAGTCGCACAGGTGGGGCTCGTCAGACCCAGTAGTACTACCCAAGATTTCCCGCTAGTTACCATTATTAACGATCCGAAAGTGTGAGGACTTTCAAGGTATTAAGCACTATGTTAAAACATACACATCTTATAATAAAAAATAGCGTTTGAGTACAAGTATGCTACCTCCCCCAAGAAGAAGGTTTATAAAAATAGAGGGGCATGAACTCACCTGGTGTGTAAAGATAATGACTAAAGAGAACTGGTGATAGGTGCAAAGACAACCCTTCAAAGGTTACCTAGAACACGAGAGTACATAAGTACGTGTTCACAGAATCATAATGAAACCCTAAGTGCTTTACAAACAAAGAACTCAAATTTAGAAGACAAGACACATTTGACCCAGTTGACCCGTTTGACCCGTTGGTGACATTATAGGTGAATTCCCATTCAAACACGCATAAAGCCTATCACACATGATTACATACAAATTGATTACATATAACACTTCATTAACCACATGTACTAATTAGATCATCATATAG
Organism: Flaveria sonorensis; assembly: GCA_025506505.1. NCBI lineage: Eukaryota > Viridiplantae > Streptophyta > Magnoliopsida > Asterales > Asteraceae > Flaveria > Flaveria sonorensis. The sequence continues at coordinate 790 of JACCIY010001017.1, read as the reverse complement.
CCAGATATCATACAATTCATGCGAATCTCAAACTATTATCATGCTCATAACATCTATAACAAAATAATACACCATACAAGGATCAATCACGCATCACATGCCATGTGAAGCCACACGACTTCACACCCTAAACCCTGCCAATCCTACTAAGTAGGGGCCTCAGGATTCGCACGTGTGTGTGATGATCATTAACATACCATTTCCATAGCTCATATCATCCAAAATGTTCATTCTTAATCAACCATCAATCAACAAAAGTCCTAGCTTACCTATATGACTCATACCATGATTTTTCCACAAACAGGCCAAAACAGGTAACAACCAAATCAACATTCATATAACATAAACAACACATTAATCACCTTAGAAACCATCCATGAACATGCTAACATGATCCTAATGTCCCAAATATGTTCAAATCCTCATCTCAATAATTTGTGAAAATAAAGTTTCCCTTTTGGAAAGCACATCCCAAATCTATCAACATCCAAGACATTCATGGATTCATCAATATATCCCAATTCAAGCTCATGATAACATCTAGACATGATCACAACATCCAATTATCATAATTCATCAACCTTCATACCAAAAGTTACTATCTTTAGTAAGACAGAACTACAACATTCATTCTTGGATTTCTAGCATTCAAATCAACAATCTAACATCCAATTATCATCACAACACATCAACAACATCAACTCATCATCAAATCACCAAATTCATGCAAATAAAGTTACTATTATCGTAACCTATGAACAACGCATCAAAATCGAAGCTTTCTTGCAAA